>JAOTRQ010057759.1:0-14034 GCA_028565875.1 Hoplisoma paleatum | reverse complement strand
AAACTGGTCGCCCGCCGCATTAGTTGGTACCCCAAAAGTAGCCCGCAGCTTCAAAAAGGTTGGTGACCCCTGCTTTAAGATATAGAATGTGAATGTACAACAAAGCTTTGAAAATAAACATATAACACAAAAATCCTTCTGGATTCACTTTTACTACCTTCTTACACAGAAGGAAGACACAGATGTCAGTATCCAAATTTAATAGGTACATGGTAGTTACACTCAAACTTTATTTTAAATACAAGACAGCAGTCAACACCCCAAACTCATCCTATTTCTTCTGCCACTCCTCCCTTTCTTTTCTTTCAGAGATTACCTCTTTCAAATATGGTTCAAGGTAATGCACATCCTACAAAAACAAGAAAACATGGATGCTTTTATCAGTGTTTTTCAATACAAGTGTTTTTATCAGTCTTTTCCTCAGTTTTTTTTTCTATACAAGTGTTTCTATACAAATTATTTATCATAAGAAATATGGGCACAGTTTAAAAGTAATTATGCGAAAGTGACATTTGCAGTACATACCTAAAAATCTATATTGCTGATTTAAAGCAAATAACAGAACTTGTTTACACATTCCACACCATGGCAAAATTTATGTTTTGGTACATGAATTGGTTGTATTGCATCCAACAAATTAATGTACAAAAATGTTTATCAATATGTCAGTATGTTAAAGTGACATCTGTGATAAAAGTGTATTACTATCATCAGCATTGTTCAACAGTGAAACTGGTTCAAATAAATCAAGGCCAGATGAATAAAATCTGTCATGCTCTTGAACATTTACAATATAGAAAATATACAGTCTTCACCAATATTTCAGTGCAATAATTAAGATCTTATTGTATATTCCCAAAATGCATTTGTAGACTACTTACTTCTTCGTATTTTGTCCACTGAGCCTTGGGAAGAATTTGGTGTTTGAGAGAAAGGTCCAGGGCTCTCTTGACACGAAACATACGATCATTGTAGACACGCTCTGGAAGTCGACGTATGGCCTCTTTTACATCGGCATTCTCATAGATAGTATCATCACGCATCAGACCTAAAGTGTGTGACATGAAAAGACTTTCAATAGAAAATTAATACTACCATAAACTATTTATCATTTGGACATTTTTTCAAGTGTACACATTACTGACCAAGCTTGTTGAAACCACATGCACTGTAGTACCACTTCCTAAAGCCCAGCATAAGTCTGCCAGTTGCAACTGTTGGAAAAAAAACAACAAAGACTTTTATGACATACAGAAATACTTTGTACAGAACAAATGCATTGAAAAAATAAGACCCTTAGATGAAAGTGTTTTAAAATAAGGCAATGAATCAAACACTTAGTTATAACAAATAAAGAACTGGCAAAGCAAATGTGTTTAACAAATGTGAGTATTTATGATTGTATTAAAACAGGCATGCTCAAAGGACAATTGTTACAAAATGCACAATGTACGAATGGATTTGTTTACAGAGGTTCCAATAAGAGATGTATGAAGAAAACTGTGTTCATACATCAATAAGACAATTCAAGAAAAGAAGTTAAATCTATTAGACAAAAGTTTGTTTCCTCACTTGATATATTAATAATAATAATAAAAAAAAGTGTTTCAGTGCTATAAGAATTAAAACTTATAATTAATATTTGTAGCTTGTTTCCCTATATTCACTTGCAGTGTTGCGTAAATCTTATAGCACGTCCACTATATCTACATTACTTTTAGACCTAGATTACATTATCTGTTATTATTTTTCCATTAAAGGTGGGTGACCTTAAAAGTAAACTGTATTAATGACTAAACAAGCTAAATAAAAACCCCAAAATAAATTAAACATGGTACTAATACAGTTCTGTTGATACAATAGATTTAAACAACACTATAGAAGTTAGAAACAGTAACATTACGTTCTACTGCTATGCTCGGAGTAAGATAGCACTTGCTAGCTGGGAGGACACTCGTGCTAAAGGACACAGCACTTAGTTTATATAAAAAAACAAAAATAGAAACAAATAAACACATTATATATGTATAAACACACACTGCATTCAGACAAGGCGAAATTAAAGAAACATTTTCATTTACGTTTCGCACAAACGAGCTATAATATTTTTTTACCTGGTGCCTTCGACGCCATTTTTGTCCTTAGAAAAAGCAGCACTGTATTGCGCACGCGCACTAACTCTTTTTCCATGTGACAAGCGAGCTGCTACCGATCCTCAAGTGTAAACGCAGGAGAATTTCACTTTAGTTTCCTTGTGAAATCAATAAATAATCAACATTTATTAGCTACAGTATATTTAGAGAAATACATCCTAAAATATTCATTTCAATATAATATTGTACATTATAAATATAAAATGGTGAACAAAAGTGAAACGAAGTATTCTAAAAAAAATAAATAAAAAAAATCTAAATAAACTGAAGTAAATTATATAATTTCTTTGATCCGTTTAGCAAATATGCCCTCGAAATTTAAATATGAATTACATTAAACAGTTTCGGTATTTAACACTCATATAACTTTATTTTAAGACTAAGCGACACACCACCAACCAATAACTCATATTTGATTACTGGAAGCCCAGACCTAAAGCCTGTTCAAACTGATGATGTATCTTATGTTTAAAACCTCTGCATTTACAAAAAATCACAATGTGCTGTGAACTTTTACAATAGAAATTTCCCTGAAAGTTCGCTGACTATGGAATTTTTTTAGTTCAGCTGTTAACTTTCATGATGTTCTGCCTACCTCACAAATCCATTGTAAAACTTCCCAGTTCTACTAATTAATTGTACATATTTTCCCCTAGACGCTTCTGAGCGTACAGCTCACGGGTTATTTTACATACAGAGGAACAAATAATTGTAAAACATGGTTGTATCTTGTGAAAATAAAAATTGTTAGTTTATAAATATATTAAATCTTATATGTGGTAAATTTAAATAATCACGTTAATTGTTTTACTGTTGTATGGACATATTGGGTTGTGTTGCAATGTGATGTTTTGTGCCAGTTATATAACTGCTAAAATAATAAATAACTACATTTCACTCTATAATGAGAAGAATGATTTCAAGTTGTTTTTAATAATATAATTTAATAGATTAAATTGTCAATCAAAATTAAAATGTATTATTAAATACAAAAAATACAAACCATTTTCACCACCCATGCTTTAGAGCTTGAACTAAACTAAAGTTCATACCTGCAAAAGCCCTAAAGCAAGTTTTGTCAATATTGTACAATCCACAACTGACATAAATAATGTTAGATTTACCACTACAGCGTTTTCTGAAATCTTTCAAAATCTTCTAAAGAGGCTAATGCAACTTCAGTACAGAAGACTTCATCAGGCAGGGCCACAAGGCGCTCCAATGAGACATAGTTAGAATGAGTTGGTTCATAATGAGCATGACCTAAATACTCAAGAAATAGGTGTCTTTCCTTGATACGAAGAAACTTTGCATTCAGTACCTGAAAAAAATAATGAAAAAAGAATTCATGTTAACATTTATATAGCACTTAATTTCTAGAGAATCATGATCTGAGGTACATCTCTGTCAGTGAAGAAGTCAATAACATTTTTGTGTAAGTGACACAGACATTACTTACTTGTGGGAACTTTGTAATATGAGAGTGAGGAACACCCATAGTGTTGTGGACAAAATTAAACACTTGTGCTAGTTTTCGCTTATTAGCCGTTAACACTTTAGGAACCACAGTGACAATGTGCTGGATTTCATTTCTTCGAAAACCAAACTCCATTTCACAAACCTAAATAAGAAATACTTATTTTGAGAAATGATCAACAATGCACTATGATTAGTTTCTATGCTAAGGAAAAACAATACACGTTACCTTTAAGTTTTCCTTTATGGGTTCCAAACTTCCACAAAGTATCCTCGGAAGACGAGTAACAACATCTCGTGTCTGAAAGTAAACATTATAAAATTGTATTTTACAGACTAATTAAAATTTACAGACGGTAGCTGGGTAAAGTTATGGTTAGCTACCTGGAGTCATGCTGAGATATTCAAGTCTAAGACATTGGCATATCATTCTGTTACTGTATTGTGAGTATTCAGTACTCACCTTTTGAGCACTGAGGCCCAAGTGCTGCTGAAAAAATCCCAGACGGTTGTCCAATCTCTTGACGCTAAAATTGAGCAAATATGGAGCTTTGCTCACCATGGCAGTGACTGACTCTGAACTGAACTTCTTTGACTTTAAATATAAAACCCTTCAAGAAACAATTTTTTTAACAGATTGACATTGCAATAAAACAAAAAGAGTTATGTTATTTATATAAAAATAAAGTATCACAATTGGTAACCAAACAAAAATATGTATAAAATATGATTGTGCCTGTTCTAAATTATAGAATTGTTAATTATTTATACAAGTCAGAAATAGATCTCCAGTCACCTGGCCTGTAGGTTTTCTGTGCTCTCAGTCAGTATAAATGGGTTTCTTGTGAGAATTTCACCAAATTTTGAGTCTTCAACTCCAATGTCCTTTAAAAAGAGCAGCCGTGGCACAACATCAGCTTGGAAGTCAAGCCTTACCAGCATGGAGCCAACATTAGGTCTCTGCTCGAGTTTTGATAGATTAACACCTAAAAGCAGCAACAGTCATATTAGCTATGAATGACAGTAATCTAACAGGTAAAGAAGTACAGAATACCGATTATGTAAAATTAAATTGAAAAAAAAAAAATCGATTCAAATTGATATACGTTTGAAAATGTGAATGATTAGGATGCCTTATCCAAAATAAGGTGTAATTGATATGGTTCTAAAATGACCAAATTTGATGGGTAGAAAAATAGCAAATTACATATTTGCTTATAAAATGAAATGTTATATTATGATATATCGGTTATATATGATAGAAGTTATAAAATTTGTTAAATGTTTGGTTATAAAGTGTTGATTATAAATGAATCTAAATGTACAAAATTAAATCGGTTTTTAAAGATTCCTCTAAAGTTTCTTTCTGTATTTGTCAGGGAGTTTTTCCTTGCACAGTCTTTTTTTTTATCTTAGTCTCAATGTATTAATTTTTAATAATTCAGGTTTCCCCAGTTTCAGGGAAATCTTCATGCCTCCACACAATACAAATTTTAGCACTGGTGCTTCACAGCAAGAGGTCTCAGGTTTGAGGCAATCTGGGGTGTTTTCTGTGGAGTTTGCATGTACTTAGAGTACTTCAGTTTCCTTCCACAGCCCAATGACATGCACTCAAATTAGATGGTGATACTAAAACTGTCCTGCTTGAGTGTCTCTGTACCTGCAGCAGACTGGCAACCTGTTCAGGTGATTAAGAGTAAAATAAGATTGTGTGTGTGTGTGTGTGTGTGTGTGTGTGTTTACCCATTTCCAGTCGTGTCCGAATTCGACGCTACACATTGAGTTTCTCAGCAATTGTTTTTACGGAGTAGGTTGCCAGGTATTTTTCCAACCCACATCGCTCCGGGATCTTGTGAAACTATAGAATAATTGTTTTTTTCACACCTCTGATTAACCCAGTGCATGTTTTTGGACTGTCAGAGGAAACCGGAGTACGCGGAGAAAACCAACACTGACACAGGGAGAACGTGCAAACTCCGCACAGAAAGCCCCTGGGAATCGAACCTGGAATTTCTTGCTGTGAGGTGACAGTGCTAACCACCGCGCCGCCAAATTAAGATTAAGTGGTGGCAAAACTAAATAATGGATAGCTGGATGTTTGTTTCCAACAAGGCCCACAAAAATCTAATATAAAGGCTCCAATACAAATGCAATACAAAATGCAAATAGGGGTACCGATTTAGAACTGTATGTGCAAAAATGTCTAACAATATGCCATACATGTCAGTTATTAATAAAGAAATTAAAAATTCCAAAGCTGCTGTTCATCTCTCTTGGACCCCAAAGCTATTATTCACTTTAGCAAAAATCTTACCTAGCTGAACCAGTTTTGTTAGTGTTTCTGATTTGTCCACATAATCCGCCAGTGTAAATGTGGAAGCTGGAAGATCTAAAGGTACAGCAATTTGTATAGCATCTTTTTCACTGACCTCTTGAAACGGAGACAGACTACCCGTTACATCCATTTCTGCAACATATAAACAAAAACAATCTTGATCAATAGAAAGACATAAAATTTACATTAAAATTGGATACAGTAGCAGTAACTCACATAGTAGGTGTTAGGTCACACATTTTATATAATTGCAATCTTAAAATCAATGTATACAAATCTAAGTGAAAAAAAGTTTTCATATGTGCCTATTTATATTTTAATGTAATGGTTGAAAAAACATTTTTTGACCACTTTTATTGCCAGAAATAATGCTGTGCTACAATTGCTGGTCCAACCACAGATTTGAGATGCAGTAAGAAATTTCTTAAATGATAGCAAAGCTGATCAAAAATATCATGCGTCTTGATAAGTGGGGTCTGTCATCACTCACTGATGATCCACTCACTGTGCCAATTGCATGTGCCTTGAACAAAGGACCTGTAGATGTTTTAAACTTGCAAGAGAACAATACGAAAGTTTTCCCATTTAGTTTATGTAGATTGTTGTAGATGATGTTTTGAATGCTTTCATTTTTCCTGATCATTTATTTAAAGCAAAATGAAATAAACTATGTGTGTGTGCTTTGTGTGATGTAAATTAAATAAAATCTATTTGATGTTTTAAAAGTAACTTAAATAATTGATATGGCTGAAATACAGGAATTCAGATTGTACATGCATTTGGGAAAATATGGGCTGTTTTAAAGAGCTCTCTATGGTACTATCATAGGATGCCAATTTGTCACATCATCAGCATCATTCCTCTGAAATATTGCACGAAGGTTAACTGTATGTCACTGTTAAAAAGAGGAAATGTTTAGGAACTACAGACACTCACACATGAAATTACAGTAAATGTATAGTAAAACCGAGCCTAAATGTTCAGCAGTGCTCAAGAAGTCTGATATTAAAAGTCTGCTGCTGCTAAAGGTATGCAAAAATGAAATTAAACTGTGAGATATCTTAACAGTGATGGTTTACTTAATTAATAGAAACTAATGCAAGTTATACACACCAATGTTCTCTGCAAAAGGTGAGTCTGGTGTACTGTTAGTCTGATGCATGTTTACTGGTCCTACAGAAGAGTCATTAAGTGATGATCTGATTTGCTGCTCACTGAAATATTGACTCTGGAAGCATTTCCACTGATCTTTCCGTCCGTGGAAGAAGCTCTGATGAACCAGAGATAAGCCAGTCTGAGCTTTTGGTTTGGTGACATGGCAGAGTTTAGCCATCTGAACAATATCTTGAGATTGTGAAAACAGCAACCTGGAGGTTAATACACACCGCTTGCAAACAAACATTACTATGCTAATTAATAAAGCTACCACTGAAAAATACACAAATCTCACAGGGACTAGCTGTTAATATAATAATCGATTACAATCGTACAAACAATCGGAACGAAGGCACGAGAACATCAATAACCAAAACCCATTTTCATAATAAAAGTCAAGTCACCAAGTTCCCGATCACACGCCGTGCAGTGTCTCTTACTCGTTCGGCGATAAAAGATGCATTTGCGGTACCACGTTTACTCTGTATTGCCACCTAGAGTTTGATTTAAACTATACCATATTTTTTATCACCAGTTTATCCTGGTCAAGTTTGCGGTCGGACTCATCAGATGGAAGGGAGGAAACTAGCCAACCAGTAAATCACAAGGCATTTTACCCTTACATTTAGCATGACTAGCAGAGCTGAAATTTGAACTCAATGCTTTTGATAGAACTAAGCTCTAGACATACTAGTCCACAACTCCTCACAAACATCAGAATTCAATTCAGGATGAATTATGTACCAATAAATACCAAAAAATTATTATTCATTCCTCATGTTTTATAGGCCACACAGGTTTAATCAAACATGGACAATTTTGTTCCTCCAGTTCATGTTTTAGCCACACAGACACAACAGGAAATACAAACTCCTCAGAGAGAAGGCCTCGACTTCTGATCTTGGAAATCAAAACCAGGACCTTGGTGTACATATGTTTTTCCAAGTGTTGGCTTCAGGTTAATCAGAGGTAGCAAAATTAACCCAGTATTGATTGTGTGTGTTAATTTACCACGACTGGTGACATGTCCAGGGTCTTTTTTTTACCCAGTGAATCTTGGCCATGGCATGATAGCAATCTTCATATACGTGATTTTTGTATAATTCAACATTTCAATAATTTAAAAAGTTAAAATTTTTAAAAAACATTTTATTAAAAAAAATTAGATAACACGTATCAGAACTACAAGCATTCAGATAAAGCATAATGGCAATACATCTTATTTAAATCGTTTCATACAAACAAGTAATATTAAACTAAAAGCACATACAATTTATTAAATTTAATATGATTTATAAAAAGTAATACATCATAATTACACAAATCACAACATTGAATATAAAAATGAAGTTAGAATTTCAGTATCGTTGTTTACATCAAAACTAACATACATAAAACTCGTAACAGCGGAAGCAACAAATATCTATGTTTCTACAATGAGGGCTTTTTTAAGAGATCATAAAAAACTGAATGACACATTATTAATATATGATTTAATTATCAAATATTCTACAATTCAGCATATAACATTGTGTGCTTGACAAAGCCAGCCTTAGTATGTTCGAAACATTCATGCTCTGTAAGCAATCTGTAGAGTAATTACTACCTAGAGCTAGAAATATTTCATGACAATGTTCAACCATTCAATATAATTATAACTTATCTTTTCTGAGTAAACAGATTATTTTCTTTTTTTATTTTATAAATACAGTAAATAATAAAATAAATAACAGGTTTAGTAATTTAGAGTAACAGGATGTGTTGTTGATGTTATATCACAACAATTCAACCCCTAAAGAAAGATCGTAATCTTATTAAGACTACAGACTGATAAACAAAAAATATTTAAATGACTGTTATCACTTTTGAGTGGTTATCAAGATCAGAAATCCACCCACTACAGCGGCTTTTTTGTTTTCCGTTGAAATGAAAAACTAACTTTCTTATATACTTTTATTTCATTATATACACTGTAATGCAATACCCTTTATGCGAGCGGCTTAAATATCTTCAATTTCACAAGTGATAAATGTATACAGCTTATTTTTTAGACTAAACGGCCAACACCCGTAGTCTTTGTATTTAACTTAATTTTGAAGCACTTATTAGTGTTAGCTTATTAAACTGAGATGCTGCTGATCTAATAAAAAGAGTGTATTTATGTACTAGGCAAACATTAATCATTGGGAGCATGCAAAATCTAATACAGACACAAAGCTAAAATAACAGTAATGTATAGTGTTGTAATGTAACCGTCTTATGATAAAAATCTACTACTGTAGTTATTTAGTGTACTGTATTCAGCAATATATCTGTAACATAATTTTACATCAAATTTGATTTAAAACCTTGATAGACTAAACACTATCATCTACATTTAAACACAGGCAAGACATTTAGATAATCAAACAATTTCGTTTGCAATCTAATACTGTTAAAATGAATGAAACTGCCAATGAAATGTTTCTGCTTCATTATATGGCACCTATATAATGTGAAATCTGGGACCAGGAGTGGCAATGATGTCACTGTAGGGCTCAACCTGGGACAGTTCCACTGCTTGTTGCTTTTTTAGAACCAAGAAGCTATAGAATTTGGCTGCTGCTTGTTTCTTGTTGTTATTCTTGCAAAGTTCTAGAAGGCTGATAGTTTCTGCTCCAGTCTTGGCAATCACCCTCTATGCACACAAATCAGAATAAACATTGCTTTGCATCCTGTGTGAGAGCCAACAAAGTCATCTTCGATTGGCATTGCATTAGTGGACCTGATCTAGTGAGGAAACCTATGCACATGAATTTGTAGCAGGTTCTGCCTTTGGGCAAAAAAGAATCATTAATTAGATGTATGAGAAAATGAAAGTCCAGCACAACACGGATTTATGGTTGATTGTTCTGGAGATTGCATTAAATAATATAGCGGTGATTTAAAATTTAGCCTACACACAATAAAATTAAAACCTACACAAAATAAAAATAATGCACTTGAACATTGGGTGTTTCCAAGTGTCTTTTTTTCTATTTAAATGTTTTTATTGCTCCCTTTGTCCACAGGGTCTTCCACTGAGTGATTTTTTACCACAAATCCTGAAACATGCAGGCATGCCAAAGATAGCAATTAAAATGCCCAGAGAGTGAAAGTATAAATGTGTGTGTTTGCCTTGTGATTGACTTATTTGTTGTGTTTCCAGAATTCAGACAGCCAAAATTCAGGACCAGAATAAAGACCATGCATAAATTAAATAATATAAAAAGCATAACTTTAAACAGCAACTCATAAATTTGTGACTGTTGTGATCTGTGATTCTGTGAAAGGTCATTTGAAAGAAGAGAAAAACTCATTTGTACCTGCAGGCCATGTAGCATTTGCTGTGTCCTCTTGTTCCACCGCCTCTCTTCCTGGTCCTGGTCTCCACCCTGACCCTCCTCCTCCTCCAAAACAAAAACAGCTTTGTCTTATCACATACAAAAGCCTTTTTTATTTAAAAAACACAAATACATGGCATAAGAATTATAGTAAGAGACAAGTGCTTAAAGGTATGATGCAATAACAAAAACATGTACTGATTCACATTGTGTACCATTTTATGGGGCCAAGCAAACTTTATAAAAGTGTATGGATTTCTAAAAAATAAATTCACAGTAAAATATGTAAACTTTATATATTATATACAATGAAACACAATTAGATTCTTAAAACAATACCATGATAAACATTTTTCATACAGCACAGACAACGAATCATAAGCATTCACCCCAAACCATACATCCTCAAACTTGCAGGAGGATGCTAGGAGGAGCATAGCAAACAACCCAAAAGAAATATCCTTCTGCTGTTATTTTGCATCACAAATTCAATTCCCATACCTCTTCTTCTTCATCATCGTCCTTTTTCTCTTTGGTTTTCTCACCCCCAAGCAAATCGAGCTCAGGGATAAGCTGGGAGATGTTAGCAGGTTCTTCTGGAGGAAGTTCTACTTGCTGAACACTGTGCTGTGTAGACACAATAGAGGAGCGATCATCATCCAGCATCTACACATACAACAGACACATGAAAAATTGTTAATGTAATACAAACATGACGAGCACCTAATATGCTAAACAGCTAAGAAATTCTGAGGTTTCCACAAGACCTAGAACCATCACATTAACAGCAGGTCCTTTAAATTATATACTAAGCTGTAGGTCACCTGGTGGCATCCACTGTTCAATTATGTATCTTTGCATACCATTTGTGATCTTAGAGAGAAAATAACTATTTGACAGACAAGGTGACCTTCCATTTCTCATGCAGCTTTTAAGCCTGTGGCTCAAATCGGGATTGATCTGTTGGTCTATGATAGATGCCACAAACTTATCCTATATAGTGCATACTACCATTACAAAGGACATTTCATGGTAGATGAGACCTCTGTACACTTATTGGGAATGTATAATGATTTGTCTATCATCAATAAATTGTACTGAATCAGTCACAGGTAGGGTATATAGCTACTTAATTTTGCTTAACTTTGGTACAACACAGAATCTAGAGTGCCAATCCAGCATAATACTTTGCTTAGACATCTAGGGTGCATTTTACTAATTATTGACAAACCTGTAATTAGTGATCCGCCCTCTCATGTGTTCTATATCTATTTTTAATAGCTATGGCTGACTCATTTTTGGCCTTGTTCACAGTTCCATTTAAAGAGCATGCATACTAACTTCAGTTCATCACATTAAATATGTTTAGCCAGTTAACAAGGTAATTAGCTACTTTTAAAATCACCACAATACAACTAAAACCCCTCATGACCTTCCACATTCATTTTAATAATCTGCATTACAATTTAGGTCTTTTAAATGTAATATGTTTAATCCGTTTTTTAAAAGGCTGCTTTGAGACAATGTTTATTGGAAAAAGCGCTATAGAAATAAAGTTGACTTGACTTGATATGTTGTAAAATGGAATTTCAAAAGATGACTTGGTCAATAACAGACTTTAAAAGAAAAAGGACTTACAGGTAGAGCTTGCTCTGTTTCCTGTGCCTTGCGATTATGACCTCGGTGGCTGGATGGAGGAGGCATGACTGATTCATCAAGCGTAGTGCGACTGCCCTCCATGGCAGAGGCCTGCAATGCACTAGGCTCCTCTAAGATGGTCTGGTCTATAGTTACATAAGTGCATAAACAGCAAACCAACACAAAACAAGCAAGCAAACAAACAAACAAGTTATGTTTGATAAGCACATCTGGAGTTGAGGAACATAACTCATAGCTTAGTATATTAGAATCATAATGAATTAAGGCACAACATCAAACGAACTGTAAATGCATGTAAAGATTCAATGCCAGACTAAATGCTATCCATCCATCATTTTGTTTTACCACTTTAATCCTATTTAGAGCCCCATTGAAACACACACTGGGCGAATACACTCAACACCTAAAGAGGTCGCCAGTCTGTCGCAGGATACAGAGACAAACAAACAAACACAGAAACCAAATTCAGTATTTCCAATTAACCTGTTAGAATGTATTTGGACTGTGCAAAGAAACTGAAGTAACCGAAGAAAACCCATGCAAACATGGGAGAATGTGTAAACTCTCTAAATTCTTTATGTCTAAGCAATGCCTAAAGAAAATGAAGAATGTTTTCTGAATATCTGTTAGTTTAATGCTCGGGATGTGACTAGTCCACTAAAGGTCTACGCGGATTTATTGAAATGGTCCATAAATACCCCCTGCTGGAACAAAGAAATTGTGTGTGGTGCTGTGTTAAAATAAACTATCCAGTTCATTAGTATTCGAATATTACTCTTTCGGGTTAGTTTACTGCTATAACTGGTTGTCTAACAGTCTAGTCTTTAAGAGGTGGGTGAGTGTTTTAGTGTTGCTCCTAAGCCCTAGGTGTGAGGAACTGCGCCGTTCCTCCACTGTCTCTGTGTGTGGGTGTGTCTCTGTGCGAGCGCGTGTAACACGTAGCCACGCGCGGGCCCCAAGACCCGGATTCTGTGGCCAACCCCCCCAAACCTTTTGCTGGAGAGACCTCCAAGTGCTGAGGCTTTCTTCTCCAGTGCCAGTTGGTTTTTCAACAGTGCTCCTCAGCCTTCAGAAGAGAGGCTTCCAAGATCGCCTACGTTATTGGACTGTTGCGCGGTCAAGCACTAGCCTGGGCAGAGGCTAATGGTTCTGGTTCGTTTTTCCCCTGGGCCACCTATCAGGACTTCCTGTCCGGTTTCAGGGTTGTCTTTGGTCTCACTGACCATGCCGCCACCGCCGGTATTCGCATCGCCTCAATTCGCCAGGACAATCGCTCAGTGGCCCAGTACTCAGTGGATTTCCGCGTTTTTGCAGCAGATTCAGGGTGGAATGATACGTCCCTCCACTCGATCTTCTACACCGGCCTCTCCGATGCCCTCCGATGCCCCGGGTGGCCAAGGATGAGTTGGCCACCCGCGAGATGCCCACGACCCTCCAGGAACTCATTGACGCCACTGTCCGTCTGGACAACCGGATAAGGGAGTGGCGACAACTCCCACCTGTTCGGGTTTGGGCTGACCCTTCCCGTTCCGAACTCCGCTTCCCCACCCGGCCACCTCATTCGCTGGCACCGTCCCCCACGCCGTCCGAGGAAGCTATGCAGGTGGATCGCACCGACCTACCCCCCGAGGAGCGTGCCCAGCGTTATAAAGATCAAGTCTGTCTGTATTGCGGAAAGCCTGGGCATTTTATTCGGGATTGTCGAAGCCGGACCAAGAGAGAGGGATCGCCGCTAAGAGTAGGGGTCGAGCCGACCTATTGACTCTCCCCACCCCCGTCTGAAGTTGACTGTAAACGTATCTCTTCCCAACATGTCATTGACTACCTTCGCTCTCATTGACTCCGGTTCCGAAGACAATTTAATTGACGAGGGCCTCGCTAAGCAGCTGGGCTG
>JAOTRQ010057749.1:0-14036 GCA_028565875.1 Hoplisoma paleatum | reverse complement strand
ACACACACACACACACACACACACACACACACACACACACACACACACACACACACACACACACATACACACACACATACAATAATGCACCAGTGAGAGAAAGCACATGGTGTAACGTCGTGGAAATCTACTGATATGTGTGGAATTTAAAACCTCTTCCATTCTTCCAGCTATAAGCAAGTTTGTTCAGATTCCACATTCCAGCACCTCTGAAATCCCGTTGAATTATCAGCTTGCGAGAGAGAGCGAGGGAGAGAGAGATAAACAGACAATAAAAAAATTAAATATTATAACCACATTTGTTTCCAGTAGACAATAATAATATATTTCTTGATCCATAGCAAATACCCATCTGTTTAATGTAACGCTTGTGAGGTTCAGTCAAGTTAACTCTTTATTTATTAGGATTTGAATATCATGTTTAACACAACGTTACATTGTGACAGTTCAAATATTCAATGTTAGTTATTATTGCAGCCAATTTTGTATCTCTAGTTAACACCAATTGAAGCAATTTGGGCTGTGGGAGGATATCTAAACAGACATAGGGAGAAATTGCAGACACCACTCAGAAAGGTCCCAGGTCATTCCAACTGGATCTTATGCTGAAAGGTGGCCTCTATTTATAAGAAAATAATTACGATAAATAGAATACAATTTGTAAGAATCCGAACTCATATACTATATATAGACATAGTCAAATACACCCAAATGTGTATTGCTGACAACAACATGCAATGCCCTCAACAGCATGCATCTGTGTTCATGCATGACATCCCAGAAAAAAACATTATTAAGCATTATTGTGCTTTATTATCACTGTTTGTCTACACAACTTGAAATCACCGTAAATCATTTTTCGTACATCCACACCTTTTAGGCTAGCCCACTAGATGCAATAAATCAAAACCAGTTTTGCGGTTAAATTCTCGGTCACCTCTACACTAATTCAACCTGCAGGTGAACATCTGCAAAGGCACACCCTTTTTTTCTACACCATATGTGGTGTCAGCGGGCAGATCCCAGAAACAGGTCACACACACCAACATTCTACTCTACTGTTTTCGATATTCACCATTTGCTCATTTGTGTTTTCTCCATACAATTCGAAGACAACATATTGACACAGTTAGAGAACAGTTTCTTTATTTGGTTTGCTGATTGAGATGATGATAATTGATCTTTCAGACCAGGCATATCAGTTATTTTTAAGATTAAGCTTGCCATGCACTATGAACCTTAATAATGCTGTTTAATGACATTTTCTGTGTGCAGGCTATTTTACTTTATTAATAATAATTATGCATACAATATAGTTGCAGTATTTGATAGAACTGGAATGCAATTGTAAAAAGTTACTAATTTGAATTGGTTTATAGTGGTGCAGATGATTGGAATGTCAGTTTCACTTACTGTGACCAGACTAACCTGTGACTTGTGTATTAATATGCACAAAGTGAGGGTGTTTGATTTAAAATTTTACCCCATCTGCCCCAGATTGGCCAACTTCTTTATTTGCCAACTTGACAATGACAATTGACAATTGATATGGCCTGGTCTGGTATTCTTCTGGTGTGGAGTGCCACCATAGTTGTTTATTTGAAAATCTTTAGTAGTTTCTGTTATTATTTTAATATTATTTTGTTGGTGACTATTTAACCACATCATAGAGATGTTTTAAATTGATGAGAGTTAGGGGCCTTGGTCGGAGGACAAATCAGTTGCAACCTGTTATATAAACTTATATTAAGCCTAAAATCACTGTTCAACCTTACAAAGGCTCTTTTGTTCATATGAAACACATCAACATGCTGTATAAATACTGATAGGACACTGATCTATTTCAACTACATATCTATGACCATACTCTTGGGCCAAGTGTCTACAGACTTCTAGCCATAGCCACACAGTATGTCATACACTGTTTAGTTTTTATAGCCTGCTAATATCCAAAAGCAGCTAGACAGTTTGGGGATCCGAGTCTGATAGGTTGCCACAGGTATCTGGAGCTATGCAGATCGCAGTGCATCCCACAGTTTGGGGTCGGTACCTTGTCGGTAGGTTGGAGTCCATATCAAAGTGGTCCATATAAAAGTGGTCCCTTTCCAAGTATGAGATATTAGTGGGGCATGGTAATAATTGGAGGTTTTGTTCAGGTTCTCCCAACCATTGTTGGGCATTGCTAGTAGTGTTGCATTGTTGCCCTGTGTATCTGTGTATGTGGTTTGCTTTCTAACTTAATTTTTATGATTAGCATCACTATGCATATTGTAATGTAAGACAATATTTTTCATGCTGATTATTTTGATTTTATTTATATTTTAAATCCTATTGTTATTGTTGCTGGCAGTCAAATCTTACCCAACATAACTTGACATGTTTAATATTCAGTGTCAATGTCCACGAAAAGCCAAGCCATTGGGCCAATTTTTTCACATTTACAAATTGAGCTGTTAGTAACTATGAGTAATCCGAAACAAAAGAAAATTCATTCTGCATTGAGAGAGCTAAACTAGTAGATGTTGTGTTTGACGTGATGGCTGTTATGACTGTTGTATGTGATGGTGTTCAATTTACCATGTATAATAGCATGCTGGTGTCAGTAATCCTGGGTATTATAACAAGAAGTATTTTTTTAATCCAGGGAACCTGTGTAGAACAATTCATTATGGTTCTTCATAGATTCCAACTCTGAAGTTGGACTGGATGCAAATGATCAATGAATAGTGACACAGTAAATTGATATGGCCAATCTGTTGGTGAATACAAGATTTGGTATTTGAACCCATAATTAACTGAGCGTCCCTAGCTCTACCCACACAGACACTAACCAATTTTATCTGTTTAATAAATAAATAATATGATGTATTTAAATATAAATGTTTAGTCGTTTAATAATGGAAGCCAAGTCACAGCTGTTTTCCAGATATCTAGATTTTGTGGGGAATTTCTTATCAACCAGGACCACAGTGCATTTTTTATGTTAGTCTTATTATTCACGAGTTTTACATCTGTGCAATTCCTGATGGTACCATCCTAGGAGGCTAAAGGCGAACACATGCTTCTTTTAAGATATGCAGTGCATCCGGAAAGTATTCACAGCGCTTCACCTTTCTCTCTCCTTGAAATCCTTGAAGAAAACCTTCTCCAGAAAGCTGTGGAACTAGGGTGAAGATTTACCTTTCAACATGACAACAGCCCAAAGCACACAGCCAAGATAAATGAGGGGCTTGGGGACAACTCTGCATATGTCCTTGAGTGGCCCAGTCAGAGCCCAGACTTGAACCTGATTACAGATCTCTGATACACTGATCTCTGATGGTGGTGCACTGATGCTCTTCATCCAACAGAATGGAACATGATAGCGTCTCAAAATAAGTATTGGAAAATGGCCAAACATAGCTTGTAGCACCATATGCAAAATCATTGATATATAGAAAGCTAGGCAGACAGATAGACACTATATTGATCTCAAAAGAAACAGACGTGAATTGAAGATACAATATTATACATAACTGTGCTTGATGTGACTTGTGTAATGAATGTCTCCTGGTATGAATGCTACCTAAAGTGTAAAACATGAGGTTAAAAGCTAAATAAATAACATTAAACAGCTATAAAATATTACAACTGTAATTTAAGGCTGTGCTTCCAAAAAGTATTGACCTGCGAAGACTTGTGCACCAAACTTTTTACTTTGTCATCATTGGCTAGTGTGTGTAGAATTATAAGGGAAAAAGGAATCCATTTTGAAATAATGCTGCACCAGAATATGGCAATAATGAAAAACTAATTACAAAAAAATGTGAAAACTTTGTGGATGCACTTAATCTGTACATTGATTCCAAAAATGTACTGGTGTCACCATGATCAGTGGTAAAAGCCAAATGTTGTTATTTTTTTTTACTTTTTGGATATTAGGTTCCAACTGATGATTTGGGACGATATGTAAATTGCGATAGGTGTGTACCGATCTCATGACTGTTTTGGCACAATTGCTATGCCAGTGGGTGAGACAACTAACATTGTAGTTCATAATTAAATAATATTAAACTGATTCATCTTTAGACTCTATTGAACAATTTACATGTTATTTTATTTTAAGGCTGGCAATTTGCATAACTAGCACTGCATGGTGTTGCCTTGACAATAAATTGACACAGGCCACAAGCTTGGGACATCATTTATTTCTGGTTCCTGAAACTAAACTATCACGCATAAAATCATAAAATCATGCAAAGGTACCTTATAAACAAGGTGAACAAGAGAAATGTAAACTGCCTCTAGGTTTTAACCAATATGTGACCCTTCAGTTGAGTGCCATCAGATCAACCAATAACCACAGTTGGTAAAAGATAATTAATTATGTATCTTTGGGTCTTTAGTAATTGTTATATATTTTAAGACTAAATTTTTAAATTAGATATTCACAATTGTTGGAATTTAGAGTCTTAAGGCAGTCGCTTTTTCAGTAGGGTAAGGATGTCACGTACATCTTGTCCAATAAATGATGTCGGTCACACACCACTGGGCAGATCAAAGTGTCCTGGTAGATGATAATAACAGGCCATTTCCGTAATAATTAGCACACGAATGAACAAGATTGGCTGATTATGCATAATAGATCGAGAAGGAATTCCATTCAGATAAAAAAGCTCCCAATCCCTAGTCGTGCATGTTTTTTTTCGTACAATATTTGAGACTCCAACCTATGACTGTTTGGTTTAAATATGAATTATAGTTTCTAGTTACTAGATAATTGGCATATTGATAACTGATAAAAACCAGAGCCAATGCACATCAGTAAAAACATATTTTATTGAAAATTAAACATTGAAGATAATTTTCTACTGTATAGATGACATATTTAATGAACAGCTGTGACCACAGTGTATTAAAGTGTGTGTTGATGGTGGTAAAAGTGAAATGCTCTTATGACCT
The DNA here is from genome assembly GCA_028565875.1 of Hoplisoma paleatum. Taxonomy (NCBI): domain Eukaryota; kingdom Metazoa; phylum Chordata; class Actinopteri; order Siluriformes; family Callichthyidae; genus Hoplisoma; species Hoplisoma paleatum. The sequence continues at coordinate 9,095 of JAOTRQ010057749.1, read as the reverse complement.
TCCACTCTGGTATTTAAGACATACAGACACTATAAGAAAAGATAATGGACAGTATAGGCCCTGGTTTATATGAGGGGTTTGACTAGAGTACTGGTAAAGTTGTCTTAAACTCCTATATTGCTCCAATGTGATGTGAATGTTTGAACTAATGTCAGCCATTGCATATTCACTTCCTTTCTAATAATGGGTTGGACCCTCTTTTTCATCAAGCCTTGGTTGTCCATGCTTCTGCCACTGGTTGACCACTATTCCTTTATTAGACCACTATTGACATACTCTGACCACTGCACACTGGAACACTGCACAACAGCTGGTAGATTTGGAGATACTCTGAGCTAGTCATCAAACAATCACAATTTGGCCCTTGTCAAACTTGGTCAAGTTCATAAGCATTACATGTTTACATGACAAAATTTATTCTGTTACACATTTTTCCAAGTTTCAGCTTTTTGGAGCACAGTTTTGGTTTGGTACATTTAATGTACTAAATAAAAAAGTAGCAAATTGTTATATAACATTGGTTTTCTACAAATTCAACAATTTTTTTGGCAGCAGCTGCACTAGGGATAATAATGTATCTATAAACAACATATGGTATTTGTAGTGAATTTAAGTTTCACTTCTAATATTACTGTAAACAAATTCTTATTTCAATATGAGGGGAAAGAGTTTTTGTTTGTGTTTTTATGTGTTTTAATATTGTTTTTAAGGATAGCACGTTGACTCTGTAACCTCACAGCAAGGTTTGATTACTTGTAGGAGTGCTCCGAGTCTTTTGTGTCTAGAGATTGCATATGGAATGGGTGATCCAAAGACAAGCAGTGGGGTTAATTTGAAATACCAGATAGTCTCCAAAGGTAAGGCTAAATAAATCAGACACATTGTGACACTGAATAAAACAAAGTAGAGGTTAAACAGACATACACAATACTATACTTAAATAAGCTAGCAACAAAGCTATCACGTTTGTTTGGGTGCTGGAGTGATTGCTAAATTCATGATGTTTGAAAGTATGTGTTTGAGGGTGAATAATGCTTTGTGGTGTTCCACTCAGTCATTTGGTAGATTTCACGAGTGTATGTTCAATGGCTGTTTAATAGCAGAAAATTGAAACAATTCGTGGAAGCGTATGCTGTACTGATTCATAATTCAATAGACATTTTATTTGTTTGAGTATGTCAAGATTAGTAAAAGCTTAAGTCAATAAAATATTTTAAATACAATTAATATAATAATAACTGCACATAAGGTTGTAGGGTGTAAAAGGATTAAACAATTAAGGTTGTGCCTGAGACCATAGTGTTCCTTTCTGGTAATTACACATTTACAGTTTGTGGATACTAAGAAGCTACATTTAATCTGGTAGCAGTGGCATGATGGCACAATTTGCAAAGTGGGTGGCAAATTGATATTCTTAGCATTTAGCAGATGCTTTTATGTAAAGTGACTTACAATTCAAGGGAACACCATTTTTAAACAAATGTGGGTTAAAGGCCTTACTCAGAGGTGGCAACCTGGTTGTAGTGTGGTATGAACTGGCAACTTTCTGATCTCTAACCCAGTACCTTAACTACAAAGCCATCACCGTCCTACATATTGGATGTTGATTCTGATCACGTTTTTAAATCCTGTAAAATTTCTTTAAAACAATATACATGTAAAAATATATTTTAAATACATTTGGCTTGACAGATGGCTAACTGAGAACTACTGAGCGACCCAAGTTCTAACCAAGATGAGTGGGTTCCTTCATTGTGGAGTTGGCATGTTCTCTCAGAGTCTGTCTGGGTTTTCAATCTGTGTTGCTAAATGCTATAAATGTAAATAGAATGCACCAAAATAACTCGGAACATAGCTTTTGGTAAATAGAAAAAGAGGAACAGCACAATGAAATTGGAAAAACAATACAAAAATGAATCTCCAGATAAATAGTCTGAGTAATAAACACCCAGCTTGTTTTGCCATTTAACTCTTCACAAATCCATTGTAATGAATGACTCTTGTGGAGACACGACTACCCATTAACACCTCGGATGCAAGCGAATAGCCAATTCAAGTGCTAATCACTTAGCTTCTTTGTACTGCCTCCCTCTGAGTGAGCTGGGAGGCTTCACTGCGCCTCCTTAACATTTTAAAACATTTTTTCGGCCTTACTCACAGCTATGGGAACAGCATGTGTAGAATCAGTATGGCTTACAGAGAACTTCCAGCAACCCGCTGAGCGCATCCTAAAAAATTCCATCTCACTCCTATCTTATCTGTTAAAACATACCCAGATCTTAGCTTGCTGGGGTCTACCCAATATACCGCAGTACACAACAGACATAGTTTTATAATTTAACATCGCCCAGCCTACAGAGACTGACTGGCTGTAGAGCTTCTACAAACAGCTACTATTTGTATATATTAATTATCAATACCAAGTAACTTACAGTATAACAGATGCACACTTCAAGCACAACTTTTTATTGCTAGAATATTAATTAATAAGATAAACAATTATTCTCCAAAATGTATCAAGACAGAAAACTTTTGGTTTCAAGAAAGTTATTTAGAAGTCAACAGTTTACTAGGTTATATCAAACAGTCATATACATTATTATATCTCCAATTTACCTCACTACATATATTGTACGGCACTGTGGAAGGAAACCAGAGCAGAAAGTCCCATATTGCCTTACCCGGGAATTGAACCCAGAACTTGCTGTGAATGTTCATATGTTTGCGAGTAGTTAATATGAACCGTTAGTGATACTTTTTCTTTGATTTTAGTCACTGTTTTTTGTATGTTTAAAGGGACGATGCACCAAAGACTTTATCACACCCGGGTTATTGTGATGTAACAATAAAAGTTATTTAATTTGGTTTTGTAGGATCGAATCACATAAGATATCTTTCATTTCCCATGTACACCAATGAGCTGCCCATGATTCTGTTGCTGGTTTACCACAGTTTCTTTCTTGGAACATGTCGAACTTGGAACACATGGAAGGCCAATTCTTTAATCCTATGCATTTTCCAGCTTCTAGCATCATCTTTGAACATAAGGTTTATTGCTTTAGGAAAGGTATCTATATTCTGGTCATATAATGAATGTGCACCAAGCATTCAGGAATAGAAATAAACAAAGCTTTAAAGTGACATAATACACAGAAATGGAAAATGTAAGATTTCCAAAAACAGTCAGCAATTGTGCTGATATTTTTTATAATCATCAACATCTAAATAACATCGAGCAGCTTTTGTTTGCTGGAATTCCTTCACTATACTGTCACTGTGGGAAAAGTTAAGATGGCACAAAGCCGGGTACAGCTATGAGAAGAGAAATGGCACCAGAGACATGGGAATCAGGTCACAGCAGCAACGGTGCTTTTTATTTTCACAAACAAACTGAATTCATAATGGTTCACACAATGAAAAGCACAAAGATAACTAATTAGACTGAAATGTACTCGGTTGAAGACCAGAAGATTGCTGGTTCAAGCCCAACTGTTACCAATTTGCCACTGTTGGGACCATGAGCAAATCCCTTAATCCTCAATTACTCAAAATAGTATAATAACCTTGTAATAATATATAATATATAAATAATAATTTTAAGTTGCTTTGGATACAGCATCTGTTAAATACTTAAACTGTTATGCAATGTTCGGAGGGAATGTTGTGTTTATAGAGCTAACTTTAATTTTACTAAACACCTCTGGGATTAATTGGAAAGCCTGTTGCAAAATTGGCACTTGTAGCAAACATTAGTATCTGATCTAACAGTTTGGGCACAAAAACTAATTCGATAACCTAATTGGTATAGCATGTAAACAATTTTGGTTGATTTCTGGTCTGAAAATGAAGACATGGCAAAGATTATATACAGTTTCAATGTGATCTGAGAGTAACATACATATATGCATTTAACAACAATATGCATTTTAACAAGAGAATGCAAAACGATGCAATGCTATACATTATATATGTATGGCTGTGGAAGACATAGGTACAGGTAATAAACAGGCCTGTCTGTTAATAAAAACTGTGAGAATTTTTTATGAAAAATGTCACAACCCAGGTACTGCAATAAGTCATAAGATGTGTTTGTAGCAAGAATGGGACAAAATAAAAGGGGATAAAACAGTTGGTATACTGGGTACCAAAACATTTTAAGATTGGTGAAAAGGAATGGCAACAGAACAAAGTGGTAAAGGCTTTACTTTCACAATAAAAAAATATTATGTGGGCCTAAATTGCAGGAATGCATGTTGTTTATTAATAAACTCGGCACTTTTTTATGCATTTTTCATGTCATGCATTTAACTCCCCCAGATTTTTGAAAATGATAAAGGTCATTTTAGTGGTTTTCGGAAGAGGCTAGATATGGTTCCGATTTACAGTAATACAGTAACACAGGAAGAAAAAAGCAGAACGAAAATATTGAAGTAAGTTGTTCACATCATAGCGTGTACAGAAGTGCACTAGGATTCCAGGATGAAGCAGTGACCTGCTATTTGAGGGTGAAATATAAACAACACAACACAGCCACAGCTGGCGGAAGCAGAACTGTTAAACAAGGGTAACAGCAGATTAAAACGTTTCCTTACACTAACTTGACAGACTGTGTAAATACACACAGCACCTGCACCCCACAGACGAGCATTTAGCAAACAACTGAATGCTTCATCCTGGTCAAAGAGCACTTTCCTGCTCCAGCTCTATTTAAAGAGCATTACAGGTAGCATCCATGCTGCGGTGAATCACCTGGGTCAACACAGATGAGTAAACGAGCTTCTGTAAACAAACAACATCTTGTCGTCATACATACACACTCACACAAACACTGCTACATAATTTACTTACATAAGACCAACATAGTTCAAAACAAAACATAACCTTTCAACCTCGCCCCCCCCCATTTTTTAGATATTGTCTTCTTAAGCTATAGTTTGGTAATGTTTACAAGTATGGAAACACTTCTGTAAGTCGCTCTACCAAATGGCAAGAATGTAAATGTAATGCAAAACATTAATTGTGTTGGATACAATAGTAGCAATGAAATTGTGCAAACATAAAGCCAGTTGTAGTTGTAGTTTAATGGTTAGGAAACAGAACTAGAAATCTAAAGGACAGTGGTTCAAAACCTCACCAATACCGGGTACATGTTGCTGGATCCTTGAGCAAGATTTTACTGTAGATCACATAATGTGATGGCTGGATGACAATGGGTCTGCCAGATAACCAGATACACCGTGAGCAATGACGAAATGCATAGTGGATATAATGCATATCATTCTTTGTGTACCGCAGGCTTTTTACCCTATCATCTACACGAAAAGAACATTTAATACTTAAAACAGACAATCGAACAGATCCTTGACCTGGAATGAGCTGTGTCTAACTCCAGTGCCAAAACTCATACACGATCTTAACTGCATGGGTTATAATCGCCACAGACACAATCCAAAATAGTTTGTGCAATACCTTAGCCAAAACAGTTGAGACTGTTAGGATGGCAAATGGTGGGGAAGTGCTTTATAGGAAAGCTCATGAAATAGGAATTGGCAATGGAAGTGTCCAACGTGCCCATGCTAAAGTGTCTACATACTTTTGAGAATGAAAGAAAAAGAGAGGGAGGGAGAGAGAGAGAGGGTTTGTTGGTATTTCGGTTTCTCTTAGAGCTGTACAATAGTAAAAGAAAGCCGCTTTTCCAGCCTGTCCTTCTCACCCGATACTCCACCGCCCCACCTTCCTCAGTTATTCACACACACCACGTGGTGCAAGATTTCAAAGATTAGTGAATGTGGGGATCTCACTGTCAGATTTATGTGTAGGAGTATTTGCATTTGCCTGCTATTACCTGCCATTCTAGTCAAAGGATTTCAAGCTTGAGTAAGATTCATTTCGTCACTGCTGTATTTGCTGGGCGAGGCTGGGAATGCCAGTTTTTCTCACAGTATGTTTGTATCATGGACTGCAGGGGCTCTGTAAAGGAGGTGGGGTTTAAACATGGTCCATGCGGAGGGAAGGGGTCACTGAGGGAATAGGTTCATATAAAAAATCTGTGCATACAGCATTATTATGAACACAGTATGATCGTGAGCCGTAAAGCTTACTGACTTAAAACATAATTAGTATAATGCCTAATAGTTATGCTTATACACATGCTTATAGTCAGTAATGATATACTTTAATTCATAGTTCAGGTTACCATTCTGTTGCAGGTTACAGAGTCCCCCCCCATATATATGTTGTTGTTGTATTTAATTGTGTTTTCAAATCAACTAAAAATACAGAATCACTAAATTCTAATTAAAATAATATGGACTACCACACTTAATAATTATTTTAATAATAAATTTGCAGCTCTAGAACAAACACTTGCATCAAATTAAATCTGTTAATTAATCTTCGGGTAAAAAAGAACTCAGATCTCAGAGTGCTATTGCAACACAAAAAATGTCTGTAGAAAGGAGAGTTGAGAGTTTTGTGGTTTAGAGTTTTGGGAGAGTTTTTCTACAGAATTAAACAATTAAACGTTCGCAGTAACAACGATAATTCCATAACTGATGTCAGTGAATAGAATAGAATGCTTTTATTTGTCATTACACATGTACAGATATGCAGTACAACACATTTTTTTCTTTACACATCCCAACTTGCATGAGAGCTGGGGTCAGAGTGCAAGGTCAGCCTTCATACGGAACCCTGGAGCAGACAGAATTAAGGGTCTCGCTCAAGGATCCAACAGTGGTTGTGTAGCAGAGTCTGGATTTGAACCCCAAATCTTCCGGTTCACAGCTCAAAGCTCTAGCCACTACTTGTATTTGTCAATCTGTAGATAGCACAATTGGGAATTCAAACCTCAGCTCCTAGCAGCAGTGGCGATTAAAATGTATTGTTGTGCTACATGGCAACTATTGATGAAGAATAATTTCTATCAAACAGTCAACACAAAGATAGAAAAGCAAGCAGAGTTGTGCCAGTTCATATATAAATGAAGTAGTTCAAAGTTCGTAGTTATTTTTTGTTCACAGCTCATTGGTGTTTTTTCCTTCACTAATCAGGCTGCTATACTTAACCCCGTTTTATCCATCCACCACCAGCCCAAAATCATTGCTACTTACAAAATAATATATTATCAAGTACCGCACAGATTAATGGGTATACCAATGTTTAGATTGAAAAAAAAATATTTCAGTACAAACCACATGATAAATCCGGAGCACATATTCAAGCACAGAGATAAAAAAAAGTGTTATATCTGTAAAACATGACACTGACAGTTATTCATTGCATGTTATTAAGGTACCAGTTGAAAGTTTAAAATAAGTAGCTTAGTTAAGTTAGTTCATATATTATCTTAAAAATCTACAAAAGAATTGCAGTTATGATAAAATCATAATAATTATGTAAAATGATATAATATTTTCTATTATCAAATAAATGAACATTAAAAGAATGCACAAACAGTCCAATATTTGAGCATGCTTTGTGATTACAAAATTAGTCCAAAGTTACATCCTTTTATTTGTTCCAATATTAATAAAATCCACTTTTTGTAAATGTTTTCATGGTGGCCACCTTGGAATGTCCCAATTTTTGCAGACCATAAACATATTTAACTGTGTTTATTTAACTAATTAACTAAAACATATTAATACAATACAGTTGATTCACCTAGACTGCCTAAAACATAATTTATTCACAGAAATATCAGACAATGGAGGAAAGCCACACAAATTTTGCTTTAGATTAGAGGAACAACTTAAATTTTGCACCAAATTTGAATTTGAAAGCTTACAGCCTATTTTTACAAGGCCTGAAGTGTGACTGTGAATAAGTGCAAATGCATAAACATGTGGTTATGTTTGTCGCCATATTGATTCTGAGTGAGCTAAACAAATGAATCTTTTCCATAGAAAAAAGACTTCGCCATAATTCATTTCCAGTGAATGACTTGTCTGTGTTTTGACATGCCAACATGTAAACAACACATCACGTTCACGTTTATCATTAAAAAACTGATTCGTTCAGTTTCCAGTTAACAATAAACACGTACAATAAAATACTGTGGGTGGTAACAACTAACAGACTGGATTGATAATTGTTTAGGATAACCTGCAAGTATTGCCATGCACATGCTGGCACAAGTTAACACATTCCTATAAGTGTTGCAACATGTAGAAATATGGGCATAGGTAGAGATGCCACAGGGCAAAAAAGCTCTTCAAGCATAAACAAAGCTAATTTGTGGCTGAATGTAACTCATTCTTCTCGTGCCAGGAATAATAGACGTAGGATTGCAATAAGGCAGCATGTTCATTGTGTACACCAGACACACAGTGTGTGACATCATAATGTCCATGAACCGATGCTGGAACTTGGTTTATTTGCAGCTTTAGACCCCAGAGCTCCACCAAACTAAACGGTTTGGTCCAGTTCAAACAGATTTCCTATCTACAGTATCAAGATGATCTGACGCTGCTATTTGACCGGTCAACTGGCATCCTGTTGCTATCTGAATCCCATTCAAAACATAGGATGCTTTTTTATGAGGTAAAAAAAAACAGTCTAAACTCGTTTACACCCTGTTCTGCACCTGGTACCCACCATGCCATTACCCAAACTAGACTATGTCTGTTTTGCACATACATTTTAAAATTATTCCTCAGCAGTAAAAGCATTTCTAACATTCAGTGTGGAGCTCATTTTCTCACATAGTTTACAAATACAGAGAACGCAGTGCTTAGTTATCTTTAAAGTAAATTAAGCATAATTGGTTTAAATTGATATAGGGGTGTACACAAGTCAAGTGACAATTTAGCTGTAGAATTGTCTCTACTAAAGAAGTTGCTTAACATACCCATAATCATAAAGAAAACATGATTCTAGGCTTTTCTTTGTGAAATGAATTTCCACCAGCGGCCTAAACATATATTAAAACAAAAGACTGAAGATGTCTTTATAATACATAGTGATCAAGTGTTAAAGCTACATAAAAATATAAAAGTGATGAAAAACATTTATTTTTTACATTACATTTAGCCGACGCTTTTATCCAAAGCGACTTACAATGAGCAGACAGGGTTAAGGGTCTTGCTCAAGGA
>JAOTRQ010057730.1:0-14038 GCA_028565875.1 Hoplisoma paleatum | reverse complement strand
TGCATTTTGTAAAGTTGCTTTGAGACAATATCTATTGGAAAAAGCGCTAAATAAATAAAGTTGACTTGACTTGACTACTTTACAGCAAAAGCTCCCAAAGCAGTTGGATTTTTACTGCACATCAGCGTCATGAGTCTAAACTCCATGGATCAAATCTTGGTGTTGCTGGTGGGCCACTATAGCCACTAGGTTGCACAAACCAATGTTTTGCAGTGTCAGTCTCAACGACAAATAAATAGGTGGGTTAAATCAGAAAGCTGGGACACAGCTGTAATCTGTGATCATTATTAAAGTTGTATTTAACTTATACAAGTACAAAACAGTTTTGGTATTTTCACTTAAAATTTTTTAGCCTGCTACAGACTCAAAAGGTTAGACAACAATTAGACAGTTAAAAATTCAGGTAATGAAAATACAAAAAAGCATCTAAGATTTTGCAAGGTGATTAAAGACAAGAGTGAAAAACGTTGCTGTATGTGACAATCGATTCCTCTGGTGTTGGAGAAACCATCATGCTACTATAATAGACAAATAGAAAAAGATACCATATGACATTGGTATTAGGTAAACAGATAATGGCATTAGCTTGATTGGCCTGCTAAAATCATTAATATACTAATTAGCAACAACAAAGTAACCTAATTAATTCTTAATTCAGCATATATGCTGACAAAGGATTCAGGAAAACCATTATTCAATAATTCTGCTACTTACATTTGTAACTTCTCAAGTCCACAATGCCTACTATATGACCATCTAATGAACATCGGTTGTTGGTTTATGGTTTATTTAAATACAAAGATAAATTTGCACTAGATCATCAGATGCCCAATCAAAATAATTGTTCCCAAAATAGTGCAATATTAAGTGTATACATGTTCTGCATTTAGCAGATGTTTTTATCCAACTTATTGTTCATAAGGATAGTACATTTTTAATATCTGGCCAGAACCGAATAGTTGTTGCTCAGGTCTAGTTTGCAATAGCACCTCATTATAGCAACTACGGAGAATTCGAGATGGGTGACAAACCGCCAACCAAAACAATACTAATAACTAAACAAGTATCAGTAAATCACAGTTCAGTTTTAGTTGTAACTACAACTTTCACACTTTAGTTTTTTAATCTTAGTCATCTCAACGTTGCTGTTAGTTCACTGTTACTTACAAATTCCACCAATTAGACATCAGTGTGCAATGACTGGGGCTATTCGTACTTTTTTTTTTTTTTTTACCATTTTTGTGATATAAACACATTTAACATGCTACTTTTTAACAACATGGCAAAAACTTTATGTATACCTACGTAATTTACATAAAAATGATTTATACAAAGCATTAACATCAGGAAGTTATTTTAAGAAGTGCCTGCCTATTTCAATGATAACAGACATTGTTCATTTGTAATTTTAATGATTAATGATTTAATGATGTTTTTTACTCACTTTTTTATCAAGTCGAGTATTCGTGCGCGTGTCTTACTGGCGCACAATAAACTGAACAAACACGAACTAAACATTTCAAATCTGACTGCATTTTGTAGCATCTGTGGTTCATTTCCGCATTTGTGTGCACGTCTTGTGTGCACTTTGGGCGCCATTCGCGACATGATTTAATTTTTTTTTTCAAGTGTGCCGACCAATTTGTATTTTGTTCAGCTATTGAACTGATGACATGACGATTAATGATCGAAAATTATCCAACTCAATATTCGGGATGGTGGTGTCATTTCCGGACGGAACCGGATATGAACAGATAGTTTAAAATTGGCCAGATATCCGGTACAAATCTGCATTTATGACTGAACATAAATAGGCTTCAGTTTTGGACCAATCTAGGGAGAACATGTAAACTTGGTAATCAAGCCCAGGACCTACTTAATGTGTAGCAACACTGCTACCCACTAGGTCACATCTTCAACCTTTAATAGCACTATCGTCACTAACTATGAGTAGGTTTGTATAAAACTTGTGTTATATTAAAGTTAAATCAACACTATTTTTCTAAAATCTGCACTCAGAGACTTGCAGAGACAAACATAGTAAACATTAACTACCAGCAGGTCTGCATACCATTATTACCATGGTAATTTAATTACAGAGAACAATGCTGAAAGAAAAACCACAGTAAAATTATAGCCCCATGACAGATAAATCTGGTCAGTTTAAACTAGCCAGTGCATACACACTTTGCGGTAAAGAATTTCATCAGCAAAACACATATTGTATTTTCTGAACCTTTAGGCGCTCCGCATTATAAAGCACAATATGAATGAACGCAATATCAACAGTATATTTTCATACATAATGTGCACTACAGAAAGCACTACAGTCCAAAAATATTATACAACTAAGTTGAATTTTAAAAACAACAAATTTTAAACAACTACGTTTAGTGTAATATATTTGATTAAGGAAAATTTATGTTCTACAGTTGTTCTAGCAGTTATAAATATTTGCTGCTTTAGCAGTTCTTTTTTTCTGCAAGTTTCTCTGGGTTCTAACTAAAGCATAATGCATGGTGATCACACATTACAATCAATATACAAAAGTATTACTTTACAAGCGATACTATAATTTATTAAAAAATAGATGTTTAGACTGTGAAAAGAAAGCACCGTTTCCAGAAGACACATAGAACACGTAAAATGTACCTTGACCTTCATTGATCATGCTACATACTTATCTCTATCTATTCGTTTATCGTCCGTTTTCCCAGTTCCTGGGGTATTTAATGTTTGGAGCAGAGTTTTCTGTCCGGATGCCCTTCCTGACGACAACCACCAGTAAGTGATGGGAACTTGTGAGACTACTGGACAATTTCACATTTCTGATCAACCTAGTGCATGGTTTTGGACTGTGTGAGGAAACCGGAATACCCGCTGACACCGGAAGACTCCGCACAGAAAGTCCCCAGCCCGACCCGGAAATCGAACCTGGGACTTCTTGCTGTGAGGCGACAGTGCTATAACCACTCAGCCACCGTGCCGTGCCCACACACACACACGCCCACACACGCGCGCACACACACACACACGCCCACACACACGCGCACACACACACGCACACACACACACACACACACACGCACACACACACACGCACACACACACACACACACATAGAGCATATAATTGCTGACCTTGTACAGTAGATTAATTAAAAGATTGCCAATGATTAATGGATAATTATTCAAACCAGGTATTGAGAGACAACACATTGTTTTGCATTTGATTTCTTTATTGGTAGATATTTGTGGTGAGCAGTGAAAAGGAACTGAGCAACCTCCACATAGACAACGCCATAGCCTTCCGCAAGGATCAGAAATCTCTCTACTTCAAAGATGCTGATGGATGGCAGCCCATTCAGGTGTAGCGATCATTTTAGTCCTGTGCTGCAATATGATTCAGCTTAGAAATGATTTGTGAAACCTGATGAGCATTTTTGTTCTGTTTAACAGTTGTTGCCACTTAATGTAAAAGAGAGAGGGAAGAGAGACACTGGACTATGTGGGGACGGAGTGCTGCAGACGCTAAACAATGAAGAATGTGATGATGGAAATTTAGTGGTAACAGATGACTGTGTGGGTAGGTCATGTGTTCTGGAGATATAAAATCATTGATTGCTTATCTACGATATCAGAGTTCAGATATGAACTGCTTTTATATGACTTAGTACAAACATTTCTACATTTTCGTTTCTTTACATGTGTTCAAATAAGGAAGTGTCTAAGCTGTGGCTTAGTGGTTAGCACTGTCGCCTCACAGCAAGAAGTTCTGGGTTCTAATTAGGACTTTTTGTGTGGAGTTTGCATGTTCTCCCTGTGTCTACATGGGTATCCTCCGGGTGATACGTCACACTTAAATGTTTCAGATCACCAAACAAATATAAATATTAGACAGAGTTAACACAAGTAAACACAAAAAGCACTTTATAAAAAAAGATCTTTATTATTAGGAGGAAACGATATCCAAAACTACAGGGCTCGCTGTGAAAAAGTGATTGCCCCCCTAAACCTAATAACTGGGCCACCCTTAGCAGCAACAACTGCAATCAAGCGTTTGCGATAAATGGCAGTGAGTCTTTCACAACGCTGTGGAGGAAATTTGGTCCATTCAATCAGATTTAGGTCAGGACTTTGACTAGACCACAACAAAGTTGCAGTTGCGGTATAAGTTGGAGAAATGAAAAACCGAAATCATTTTTATTCTTATTTTTGAGCAGATTTATTGCTATTTTCACTCTATAGGCTGTAAGAAGGCTTATTGTGGAGATGGTTATCGACATGATGGGATTGAAGAGTGTGATGGGAGGGACTTTGGTTATCAGACCTGCAAATCATATTTTCCAGGGTATGTACAGTGTACACACACAAACAAACACAGACCCATACACACACATACTTGCATACATATACATACCACAGACATTAATATGAGGCGATCTGGCATTTGTAGCTATAACAGCACCTGGGTAATTCATGCCATGAATCTCTCAGGGCATTTTTTAATTCTCATTTTAATGTCAGAGGTTTGGAACTATGTTACTAAGTCAGTGCTATCATCACTTGGCAACACCATGTGACCTCAGTTACATGTTATGCTTTTCAGACTGTTAGGATCAAATTCGGTAAACTGGCTAGAATGATCAGTGGTTGCTTAAATGTTAAAGTACAGGACTAGTAACTGGAAGGTCACTGGTTCAAGCCCACGTCTGGCTTGTTGCCACTGCTGGGCAATTAAATTAATTTGTATATTGCTTTGAAAAAAGTTGTAAATGTGGGAAAACGAACCATTTTTTTATTATGATTCTTTCACCATGATTCATTCACAATGATTCTTTTCTCTCTATGTTTGAACAGGACATTTGGGCAGCTCAGATGCACCGCCTATTGCACTATTGACTCGACTGGCTGCAAGCACGTCACCTAAAGCCCCACTCACACACAGGAGTGTATATAAACACATGCACGAACGCAGCATGTTTCTCTCAATCAGCATTATTACATGATGCACTCTCACGTAACACAGATTATACAAAAATGTGATATTTATTTATTTGTATTTTTTTCTATGAAGAAACATATAATATATTATAATATAATTTATAAATACTATTTTATTGTCATACTAAAATATGCATGTAATTCTGTATCTGAAGAATTGTAGCTTTTGGTAGCACTCCTCCGTGAGGTCACGGATTAAAGTGAGACATAACCGACAAAACGTGTGCAGATGTTCATACGACGTCAAACATAGTAACCATACACTTCTGCAAACTAAATAAACGAATAACGATCATGTATGCGTGTACTTTATTTAGTTAATAGCGATTGTGTTTTGTCATACATTTATTTTCCAGTTGGTGGCACTGTTTCCCATTGTATTTATGTTTGAATGCCAGATAGGGCAAAACAAAATGGCGTCGAGGAAATCTGACGCATTTACACGGGATGAGAGGCCAGTGGGTCACAGTGCCGTCCACTGTTTAAGGTCACGCCAGCAGACATGTTGGAGACATCATGGAGAACGCTGTGTTTCAGCCACTGTGGTCACCACATGAATCCCTGGTGGTAGTGTTACAGTGTGGATACGTGTGTCTAGTAAATCCAGAACTGTTGAACACTTAATTCAGTCATCTTGACATTAAAGAATGAATGCTAGAGACTGAGGAACCTGAGATGCATAGTTCTTTGATCGGTTTAATATACGGTTTGACATTAATTCCACTCATGGGACAGATTTTTAAAAAGTATTTAAGATAAAAATGATCAGATAAGGCTCTGGTCCAAACACTAGATTCGTTTTTTCTTCTTCATCTAGGATAGGTCCTGATGCCTGGTGGGTGTAAAGTCACTGTAAAGAAAACAGAAAGCTTAAACACATTATGTGTATAATTCTGAATTAATAAAAATACTAAGCAACAAATATAAATGAGTATTACTGTTACATTTGTTTGTATTTTCCTAATATACTTTCCACCACCTCTATAGTTGCTGACTCCTGACACCTTCACTCTCAGAGGACTATCAATGTAACTAACATTCACTATCAGAGTAAAGTCTTATTTCACACAATCTTCTACTAATAACGACAACTGGATTCTCCTGCTAAGTTGCAAGCATCTTTCGTTTTTATAATCAGCAGCAAACATGCATAAGCGGACATGTGGAATCCTTGCCTGATGAATCCTTCAAATCCCACTGAGGATCTTCTATGGTAAAATATTTAAAATAATTAGAAGAGTGTGGTGTACAACACTGCCGTAATATGTAAGATCCATTAGCTTGTGAAAAACCAGCATAGGATTATTTTAAAAAACCTAAAAGTCTAGTGGCACTTCGTTCAGGTTTCCGTCTGACAGATATGGTCAACAAATTAGGTTTAGGGTTGTGTCAGAAGCATGGTGTGATTAATGGAAAAGAAATAAGAGCTATAACCTGTTTGTCTTCTTTATACACAGTACCTACGTACAGAGAAATGGTTATACCTCGGTTTTCTTTGCTTGGGTATATTCTTGGAAGAGGCCTGAACTCCTCAGGCGGTGGAAAATCCTCGACTGGGTGGAACTGAAACTTTGATTCAAAGTCATCTAAAAACAATCACAAGACAAAGAGTATTTTTTAAAACAAAACAACTGATACGTTCCCACGTACACAATATAGCCAAGTATGTGCACACTTAAGCCTAAGCTTTTTGGACAAAATGCTTGGGTATGTCATGGTCTATTTTGTGTGGCAAGCTTGATTGCTCTGCTGAGGTTTAGTCCAATGCATGTGTGATAATGAGATTAATTCATCACTCAAGTGTTAGCAGCACTTTTCTTTAACTAATTACAACAATAACTGAGGTTCTGCCATTGTAGTTCAAGACGTGATGGAAGATGAAGCTTGAAGGTCAAAGAGGCAGACATATTAGGATGAAAAATGGCATTAATTTTTATTAATTTAATTAATAGGATTCATAGAAATTATAAATACACATAGTTCTTTTGAACTAAAGGTAAAAACCATAATATATATATGGTTATAACCATATTATACAAAAATATAATAATACTGTATCGTTAAAGCTTGATTAAAGATTTCAGGCCAGAGGATGTCACTGTAGGGAACTTAAGGAATGCCTTTAACTTTTAATAACTCAGACAACATACTCTTATAATAGTCGCTATTACTAACAATAATAAGAGGCTATGAACCATAAAACGTTGATTAACCATGATCCATCATAGGAAGATTAATTTTTACCAAACATGTGCAGGTCTCCGTTCCTCACTGTGTTGGGTGGACCTGGAGGCCGAGGTGGGGGAGGAGGCAGGATTCTACTGGACAGCTCTGTACTTGAAGAACGAGCAGGAGGAACAGGGGGAGGAGCCAAACGGCCTGTACCTGCCAATCAATCACAGGTGAACTTTACCTTACACGATGACTAGTAAATCCATCAAAAACAGTTTCAGCCTAAGAATTAAGTAAAAAGCACTTTACTGACAGGTTGCTGCTACACCCATACTTATCTGATAAAGTCATTATCCACAAATAAATAACCTGAATGGCAGACAACTCCAGTTTCTCCAGCTTTAAAATGGTAACAAGTTAACGAGTATGCAAATTAAATGAATCATCCTCGGTTTACAAAAAATAAACATCATAATGCTTTCAGAACTGAGAAAGAAACTGTATCCTGCAAGTCCAAGTTAAATTGTAACACAATTCAAATATGTGTAGACGTGCTTAGCTGAAAAAGAGCTAGCTATTAGGTGCACTTGGCAGTGCTCGTTTCGTGCCAGTCCTAAGCACAACTAGGTGGTTTACAAGGTGATCAGGGTTGAACAATCACCATAAACATGTGGTCCAATAGTAGTCTAGAGCTATAGCAGTGCATGAAAAGCAAAAAGGATCACATGGCCACACGTATTATGCGATATAATTGATTTTCTGGAAAAGTGCTTCCGAAAGGCCTGATTGATGACTGATCAGTTTGTCAAAAAGCAGCTGAAATTCATTGGATGAAATTGTAGCCTAAATTTCAATTTATTCTGGAGTCCTTTTAGCAGCACTTGTGGACTATTGGTATACAAATGTCAAGAAGATGTCTTCAGCATCTTCTAAGTTTTTTGATTATTTTTTCACCATTTTTCGCAAAATTCCAGAGACTAGTTTGCAAAAGTAGGTTTTTAACATTATGCTAATTAGCAAAAAATGGACATGGGTGGAGACTAATGTTTAAATGTACCTTTTAGGTTTGGCATGACGTAAGGAATGATTTTAATATGCAATTAAAAAAATAGCAAGAGCTGTATAAAAACTTGCGCTTGCGCTTCAAGCACCACCTTGAGGTCGATTCAGCTGATTTGCAGCTCAAGCAGAGCTGGGTTGCTCGGTTGGGGTGGTCATAAAGGTTTGCATGGTTAGAGTGGTCATAATGTTTTGTGCCGTTGGGTGGTCATAATGTTTAGCTCTGTTTGGGTGGTCATAATGTTTTGCTCTGCTTGGGTGG
Organism: Hoplisoma paleatum; assembly: GCA_028565875.1. Taxonomy (NCBI): domain Eukaryota; kingdom Metazoa; phylum Chordata; class Actinopteri; order Siluriformes; family Callichthyidae; genus Hoplisoma; species Hoplisoma paleatum. The sequence goes on along the minus strand of JAOTRQ010057730.1, from coordinate 5,542 downwards.
TCGTAATGTTTTGCTCTGTTTGCGTGGTCAACATTATGACCAGCCAAACGGAGCTGTGTGCTCAGACCTCTAATAAATGGCAGTTTTTTTGTGTGTATTTGTCTTTATGTTTATTGCAAGTTGTTACCCCAAGCACTAATTAACTTTAAGCAGAGAATTTTTTAAAAAAAATTATGTTAGCTATGTTGATCCCGTTTATCAATTATTACCAATTACCATTTTGACAGAACAACCTTAAGGTAATTCCATTGACCGAAACACTGCCTGAATAGGAGTCCTGGGGTTTGGATATTCACATAAATCATTTAAGAGTCTAAAATTAAGAAATATGTGACAAAATATGACAAACGAAGCAAAAAAATCTGCAAGCAAGCATCTTTAATTATTTTGATAGGTTTGCTCAAGCACTTGTGTTATTTGCAAAGAACCGAATTTCAGCTAGGTGCTCTTTTATTTTTCAGTTGAGGTAATTGAAATAATTAAAGGTATTAGAAAGTAATTAGAGTAATTACAAATGAACTAGTTTAACAGAGAGAAAAACTCCATGATAGCAAAGCTCCACACAGACCTGGGCTGACTTGTTTTACAGGCCTTGTTGATCACCACAGACATGATTTTATTTTTCACGTATCTTAGTTCTGTTTAGTACGCTTGTTGTTATATCAACACTTCCTGAAGATTTTGGAGGTTATCACTATTAATAAAAAGCTTTCGCATTAGTGGGATGGGTGTAGACGCAGGATCCTGGGAACAGGCCCTTCATGACTGTGTGAAGTTTAACAAGTTAAACAAGAAAACATTCCACTGGCCTCAACTGAACTTATCCATATCATATGACCATGATTTTAAATATTTAAAAGAAGCTCATGGACACATACTCATGTATCTTTGGCTACTCCGTGTATTTACAATCATTTTTATTTGTCTCAGAAACAAATGTATGACACTCTAGCTCAAAGAATTTTGTTATGTACTGTCGATGATCTTATTTATTTCATGTTCATGTTCTGATTTATTTTTATATCCATTTTTGTCCTGGTCAGGGTTATGGTTTGTTCAGTTTTCCTCCCAAATGCTTGGGAAATCAATTTTCTTCCTATTATCATATTATTAACACTTGTGAAAGATGTTACTACATTTAGAAACAGATTTTTTATTTTTAAACACCTTTGTTTGTCATATTTATAAATACAGCTGTACAGTACAACAAAAGTCAAAAGAAGTTTTCCACTTCTAAGCTGAATTTGGGCTGGGGTCAAATCGCACGTACAACAATCACTGTTGGGTCCTTGAGCAAGACCCTTAACCCTGTCTGCTCCAGGGGCGCCGTATGTTGGTTGACCCTGCGCTCTGATCCCCGATTTCCAGACAAGTTGGGATATGCGAAGAGAAACATTTCGTTATACTGTACATCTGTATATGTATAATGACAAAATTTATAATATATTATATTTATAATTTATATATTTTATTTCATAATAATTTATTTATTTTATTTAATTACAATGTAGACCATTTTTAATGACAATTCCATGCATGTTCAAGTGAACAGGCAATGTTTATCCACACTGTATGCTGTTGGCTTTATATTTGTATTTGTTTTGTTGGATTTATACTTTTATAATTGTATAAATGTTACTATATATTTTCCCTTTTTCTAATCTTGTCATATCCAACAGCCCAGTTGCATGTTTTCATTACTGCTACAGACTCTACCCTGATGAAAGAGGGTCGTAGATGAAGGGTGCCAGAGATGATTCCTTATTAGTGGTGCAATTACAACTTGACTTAAAAGTTTATGGGATCTATTTTTGCGATCTATAAGCAAACTGTCAAGACTGCATCGTGCCGCATGATTTAGCTCATGTCAGTGTGTGTTTACTAACTTAGCAATGAGAAAAATATGCTTTGCAAAGCGCACAAAAGGGATTAACTAATTCTCTCAATTAATCATGGGTGTGTTTTAGGTTGTAATGTGCAATAAACCAATCAGTGTGTCCCTTACGTTCTCTTTAATAACTAGGAACGGTCTGACATTTAAAAAATTATATAATTTTATTAAATTATAAAATTATAAACTTTCTTTAAACTTAACTTTCAGTGTTATGAAATATATCTATGCCTGTGTTGACACAATGAGATAGCAATGAATCTCTGACTGTTGAATGTTATCTGTGGTCCAGGTTTTTTCAGTCTGTTTTATGTGCTGTTATTATATCAACATGGCAGACATTTACCTGAACACTCCTGAACACATTTACCTTAAAACTATTACACCCATGGGTGCTTTTATATTCGCATGCTCCAACGCTATTTCAATGCCGCAGGCAGAAGGTGTGAATATAGACTGTTAGCAGGGTGTAAGATCATCGCGACATGCTTTACGCAGGCTGTAAGTTTATGACCCTGTGTGTGATCAGAGAGTGTCATTCAGTATACAAAGCTGATCTACATATGCACTCACTTAGTGAAAAAGGAAATATGTAATCAGTAGGTGGCAGGACATGTCAAAGGTAAATGATTAATTAATGGATATGACTTATACATATTCATGTGAGGGGGTTGTACCTGCACTCCTGGGAACTGCTGGGGGTCGCCGGCATGGTGCTGTGCAAGGGTAGGAAGGTGGAAGCTGAGGAACAGCCGGTCTGTATGCAGGCACAGTGGGCACTTTAGGTGGTGGTGGTAGTGAAGGTGGCAGAGATGAGGTGAGGCTGGGTGGGAAAGAAGAAGGTATAGGAGGAGGAGGCAGAATAGGACTGTCTCTAATGTTACAAAACCTGGTATCTGCTAGGACGGGCGAAGGAGGTGGGGGATAGAAGAACCCAGATGGCCTCTCATGTGAGGTAGAGGACAATAGTGAGGGAAGTGGGGGTGGTGGTGGTGGTGGTGATGTTGGTGGAGGAAAGGAGTTAGACTGCACAGGTAACCATGTAGGTTTGGTGGTCTGAGGAGGCGGCGGCGGTGGAGGACAGGTTGGAAGTGGAGATGGTCTGTTAATGGCTCTCTCTAGATGCTGATGCCACGGTGGCGGTGGTGGAGGAGGAGGAGGGATTAAAGTTGGGGGGGAAATAAAGGGCTTAGTATTTAGAGGTGTGGGATGGCTGGGCGAGGGTGGGGCAGTATATGAGGAGAGCGGTCTGGTTTTATTTAGAGAAGAGCTCCTTTGCAATGTTCTGTGAGAAGAAGACAGATTTGGAGTGCTAGCCCTGAAACTTTCTTCCTGAGATGGTAAAATCCACACAGGCTGCTTCAGGCTGGCGGTAGAGCCAGAACGTGCCACTGAAAGAAAAAGAAAATAAAGTAGTCATTAATAAAATAGAAATAAAACTGTTCTGAAGTGTTTTAATATTACAGACTAGATTAGAAATACTGCCACAGAGTTGGACACTTGACCACAACTAACTTATAACCAGTATAGGATATATTTTTACCTGGATGACCAGCTGATCTTTTTTAAACATTTTTTTTAGCAGGGAATAAAACAATTTGAATGAAATTGTGAGATTTTGTGTGTTTTGTATATATTTGTTCTTATTAAGTGTTCTAATATGTCCTTATTTGTCATGACCCTACTGAAAGTTTTGTTTAAGACCAGCTGGTCATCCAAGCATAAAATACCCAGTACTAGTTAAAAAGTTAGTAGTTAACAAGCTATAGCCAACCAGCATAGAGTGTATTTTAACCAGCTGTTTTTAGCTGGATTTTTTAACACCCCTGGTCATCTCCCGCCTTGATTAATGCAATGCCATACCAACTGGACTTTACCTATGGTCCAGAATGCAATGGCGCATGACCCAAATGAGTGCATGTCACCCCGTTGCTCATTGAGATCAAAGGTGTAGATTAGTATAGGGAACACACAGTCCAGTGTGTGTGTCTCTGTGTAAAATGTATAAAACTAAAAACAATATTGTAATCATAACTCCATCTTAATAGATATATTATACAAATGTGCCCTACATTTGTATAACACGAAAGTTATCTGGATACCTAACTTTGGTTTTTAACTTTTTAAAGAAGACCTCTCACAGGAATGTGAATTATAGGACTGTGTCAAAAGATCGTTTGTATGGCTGTTCAGTGGGGCTGAGGTCAGAGCTCTGTGCAGGCCATTGACGTTTCTTTAAAACAAGCTTTTCTTCATGTCTTTTTTGACCCTGCTTTGTGTCATGCTTGAACTGTAAAGCTTTACTAAACTTCAAAGTGTAATATGTACTATAAAATCGTTTTACACGTTAGTAATTGTTGAGGCTGACATGCAAAGACTTGAATCTTGAATCTAATCCTTGTGTCTCCAAATCTTTTATGTATAATGTTGCAATTAGTAGATGGATACTAACTCGTCTACCTGGTCGGCTGGGTAAGCTTTTCTCTCTCTGCCCTACTGGCTTGAGGACTGGAAATCCTCCAGCAAAAAGTCCACTCAGAGTGGGTCGTTGTGTCACAGACACGCCCGAACTTCCACCTCCTTTACCACTGTCACTGCTTTCAGCAAGGTTCACTCTGGACTCTTCATACAAACAAAACATACAAAAAATCATTTACATTTACAGCAGATGCCTTTATCCAAACCAACTCATAATTACAGTTACACTATTAAGTCTGAGCAATGGTTGATGGTTAAGGGCCAAACATAGCATTGGTAAGGATGTGCCCTTTGGATTACTAGTCCTGTACACCAAGCACCAAGCTGTACACCAACCTATACACCAAGCTATGGCTGGCTCCTTAGTGAATTAGGCTTTAAACACATCATATGTTAGAGTATCGTTAGAGTTTAACCCTCATGATGGCGAAACACCAATATTACCAAGGATAAATTTGCTTTAGAGCATTGCCCAGAATGCTAAGTTGGCACTACAGATGCCAAATGAGAACAAACTTTGAACTTATATATGTATATGTTCCATTCTGTTTCAGAACAAACTTATGTGGTTGATCAACACACTACCATCTTAAAATATACATAAAATGCACTAGAGGACTTTTTGGCTTGAAATATGCCTGTATCAGCTATTTAGACCTACTTTGTGTTTTCTGTCATGAACTGACTGCACAGAGGAATGTACTGGGACTGACTGGATAGGGGTGTAGTTTCCAGCGTATGGTGTGACATCAGAAGGTTTAGGTACAAACCACAACCCCATAATTCTAGTAAAACAGGTTAACACTGGAGAGCAGGAGTTGCTACTGGATTGCCTTCCACTCAGCCACCGAGGCTTGATTCATGGATTTCTTAAAAACATTTTTTTTTAATTTAATACGCTGGAGGTCATTTTGCAGTTTACCCAATATAGCCATGTGTAACTTATGCCAAGTATTTTTCATTAAAAATGATCAATGTGGTCAAGGAAACAAAGCCTAGAGATTGTTTTGTTTCCTTGCCTTAACCAATGCCTTTCTGTGCTTTATGATTCAGAGATCCACTTATTTAAATAATATATCACTATCCCCTCCGGGGCGGCACGGTGGCTGAGTGGTTCAGCACTGTCGCCTCACAGCAAGAAGTCCCGGGTTCGATCCCCGGGTTGGGCTGGGG
>JAOTRQ010057722.1:0-14038 GCA_028565875.1 Hoplisoma paleatum | reverse complement strand
TACCTACCTACCTACCTACCTACCTACCTACCTACCTACCTACCTACCTACCTACCTACCTACCTACCTACCTATCCTATCTATCTTGTCTGTCTATCTATCTATCTATCTATCTATCCTATCTATCTTGTCTGTCTATCTTTTCCTGAGTATGATATTAAGCAAGTTTAAATTACTGCCATTTTGGCACTGTTGGGCCCTTAAATTAGGCACTTAACTTTAATTGAACTTTTTACTAGATGTAAATGATGGCCAAAAATCACTAGCATTGTTAGACAGAATTTTCAGCTCTCCTCATCTCCTAAGAAGTATTAAACTAAAGGTTAGTACAAAGGCAGTAAAAAAACGTGAAAATAATAAGCCATGATTTCTATGGCAATGCTTTTTTACCTTTATATAACTTTTTCTAATACAAAAATGTGACGGTTTCCTTTTACGTGTAATCACTGGGTACAGTGTGTTATATAACTTTGCCATTAAGTCTTATAAAATTTCACATCTGTCAGAGCAGCCAGTCTAAACAAAAGCTGATCTAGGAGCATTGAGATGCGAGGAAATATTTAAGGTAGGTGTTGGTACCTGCTGAGATTCAGAGTCTCTGGAGACGTCCTTTCTTTCTCATTAGCTCAATCGACTCACTTTCTCACTTTTTTTATTTGCTTTTGTCATCATTTTAGTTATTAAGTGCATTATCTCAAGCAAAACATAAAACACTTACGATGAAGCATTTTTAACACTCTTAACACATTTATTTACAGTCTAATTCTGCTAGGAAAGCGATCCCGTTTATTTCTGACAATGCGTGCACCGATGTGTTTCTTTAGCACCTCGATGAATTTGTTCTTCAGCTCAGCTGGCTTGAAGTTCGACCCAGAAAGAAAATCATTTCATCCAGCCAGCCTTTCACTGCACCTCTGCTTCCATATCATATTATAGAAAAGAACAGATGGAGAAATGGCTGTCAACTCGATTTCTAAAAGCAGCGCTAAAATGCAAATTCTATCCAGGCCATTCTTTTTAGTATAAGCGCCGGTCTGAATAACCATTCCTAATTCCTTTTATTTGCTTGAAGTGCAACATCTGGATGTAATTACGGTTTCTAATTTATCACTTAATCCTGAATCAACCTGCGTGGGTGGCCATTCAGAGCATCTCCTAGTGTGGGTGTTAGTAGCGTTGTGAAGGAATGTATTTAGCCTCAATAAACGATCATTTCCAACACAACTGCAGGAGCAATTTCTACCCTGACTAAAACTGTGCTGCACAGCAACATATGCTGTGATACCAAAACTTTGAGGATGCCAATCCTAATGATTCAGGTGCAGCATTATGTCTGGGAATTAAACGTTCTTGTACTAGCACGGTTTTGTCCACATTACCTTTGCACAAGCTGTTTAGGGAAATCAACAAACTAAGCCACAAGGTGTGTCCCAAATCGTGCACTTGCACACTTCCAAAGAAAACAGATTGTAAAAAGGTAAAGAAACTCACGTTTGGGGATTTACTAGGAGGAATATTGTAGAGTCTGTATTTGGGCACAGGGATTACGATTTTTGTAATATCTGTAAAATGTGACATGGTATATATGAATGACAAAAATAATAAAGTATTAATAGTCCTCCGAAGAGGGGGGGTGGTGGAGGGCCAAAAAAGAAGAAAAAAAAATGTGACATGGTCAGCTATTAACTGCAAGTAAATAAAGAACTACTTGAAAGCTTAAATGTGTAGTTATTAGCAGTGTATATCATTTTAGTTATTTTCTTTAATCTTTAAAATATTGTCTTGTAGCAAGGCAATATATAGCACATCCTAATTATTAGAGACACATAGAGACGAATATCAGTTATACATCACTATGAACTTAAGGGAACATTATAACCTTACAGGAACATTAAGACCATAAGATCATAACATTAAGTACATAATAACATAAATACATAATACGCTGTAGGTGCACCCCAAACCAAGCACTTACTTAAGTAATTTTGTGCACACTGCGCACTGAACACTTTCACAGGAAAGTTCTGTCTGAAATGTAACACTACATTTCTGGGAAGTGACGGACTAACATTTGATCACGGTTCTCTAGCGAGCTTAAAATATCCATCAGGTTCTGTTTATATGTTTTGACGCTTCTATGTGCTTTTGTTTACCCCCTATTAATTAATAATTTCATTACTGCTGCATGTCGTTTTTGTTTCGGCAATAGCCACAATAACCGGATTGAATGTCCCGCCCCTTCCCCTAAGTAGGTAAAATAGTGTCCATTTAGTGCGCACAGTGTTCATCATTTCACACTATATTTTTTGGTTGTTTTGTGCTCCATCCGGGTACTTTCACTGTTTGCAAGTGCACTGAGTTTTTTATTGTATTTCTCAGATGCACAAAAACACAGTGATCAAAGTGTGCGAGTGTGTGATTTGCCTTAGTTTCTTCATTTCCTTAACCAGCTTTAGAACAAACTGAATCATCCATTGTGTCTTCCAGACCAGCATCAGCACCAAAGCCACACAAGTCACAGATGCTCTTCAAAATTCTTCTGAGGTTCTAGCTGGAAAGATCACACAGAGGTCACTCTATTTCAATCCTATTGGTTTTTCAAATGGGTTGTCAAACAAGATCGTGATCAAGTGTTTAATACGTCTGGCCAGCAAGTACATCAATGATATGTTTTATAACCTTGTGCAAGGATGACGAGAGGCAGTCAGTGATCCATTAATGAGCAGTTTCAGCATATTAAAAACTTTATTAATTTCTTGAGACCTGTACTGATGATCTGATTCAGCAGCTTCTTGTATCGTCGTACAATCAGCAACCGATCAAAACAAGCTCGATCATTTATTGTTTTTATTCTTATGATGTGTTGTCACTTTAGAGCATAAATGATGACAAGATAGGAGATTAATTTTGACTGACACTGAGAAAAAAAACATTTGAGAGGAACATTTGTTTGGTGGATGTACCATTTGGAGAAGTGTGAAGGAGGCCTGTCGATGGCTCGGTGGTTATCGCTATTCATGCTGCCACGCAAAAAATGATTGGAGTGAAATTTTTACTCATCTATAATGACTTGTTAGGTCTCGTCTTATTTCATATCATACCTGATGAGTGAAAGCATCAATTAAGGTAGCTAGGCAGGTTGAAGTCTGGTGATGGCATGTGGTGAAGCTTATGATTTAAGTCAGTTCTTATCAAATAGCGCCAATATGTCTTCCAGGTGCTCGCTTTTATATGACAAGCTAATATATACTGTGGCTAATTATGTTGCCATGGACAACGTAACGAAGGTTAGCAGTACCTGTATTGTGTAGCCATCTTTCACTTATCATCAGGGCAACTCTGTTCACTTGTTAGTAGAGGTTAGCTTTTGTGCTGTTGAGAAACACAGATGCCTTTGCTCATAATTAAACAAGGCTTGAACTCATCTAATTTTAAATTCTGTCTCCTTAGGGTATAACAAGCAGAGTCTGCCATATTGGTCCTTCAGTGAGGAACTAAAGAAGTATACGTACTGCTGAGAAATAATTTTCTTATAGCTGAGATAATGACTAGCCTAGCAGGTACGATACTGGACTAATAATGAAATGTTCATTGGTTTGTTTTTTATTGTGATTTTAGACAGTTATGTAACTACAATTCACCCCACTTACAAGTTTTTGGACTGTGGCAGGAAACCAAAACACCTGGAGTAAACCCACACAGACACGGAAACAACACGCAAAGTATTCAAAACCCAACCAAGATATAAAATCTAGAATTAAATCCTCAATGACTGCTTGTTGATGCCGTTCAGATCTTGAGTAAACTCAGAGATGTGGGACCTTCAAAGGGTAACATTGTTTGTATGTGTACACCAAGGAGAATAATATGCAAATTAATAAGTTAATTGATTACGTAGCAAAATCACGGATGTCAAAACGGCTTCTAAAGATTTTTTTTTGACAGATCAGATACGTGGATTTGATTAAAATTATGTGTTTACAGTAGAAACCCAAATGAAAACACAAAAAATACAAAATCTTTTTACATAAAATGTCCCCTTTGGAGGGAATGTATAAAGATATATCAACAATGAGAACCTGACCTGGTATGAATGTAAGTATAAAACATTGATATCAAGTGCAAAAACTGCTGAACCTTGACTACGACTACAATGAACACAAACCCCTTAATTTGCAAAGAACTCTTGTTACCACAAAAACAGTAAATATGTTTGACAGTGAAACCAGCAATGTAGTTGTACTGCAGATAACAACAATGCAACTTTAAATCCATCAGTGGCGGACACAATAATGAGTGCATTGTAGAACGAATACAATATATTTAAGCAGCAAGAATAATAAGCATGACAATTGCACGAAAATCGTCAGTAATTATAATGATATCGTGTCAGCAATGAAGGACAACAACCCCAAAAACAATGCTCATCATGTTTAGAAGTTCTGTGTAGAACATGTGTTTTGTTTTTTTCCTCCACAAAGGATTAACTAAAATGTAAACAGAATGTTTTTGACAGACCTACAGGAGCTAAAGCAATTAAAGCAACCCACCTTCTCTTTAGCTCTCTGCGGATGTGCTAATAATCCTGCATGTGTTTATTATAAGCTTGAATGGAAAAGCAGCTGTATATGCACATGCTTTCTCCTTTAAGTGCATACACAAACACATTTGGCCGGCTGCGCTCTCCCAGGATGACATTAGTAGCAATGATGTCTATTGTCTCCGGGCTGCTACTTGAGAGCACTCTCTGTGTCTGATAACGGCAGTAAGCATAGCCGGCATCACAGCTTTGTCTCTACTGCATTCAGAGTATGATTCATCAAAAAGCCTGTTCAGGTCTGATAGAGGAGACTCATCCGTCCCCCTCGCCGTCGCACCTTCCACACACTGCCCACTCCTCCACTCCATCTCTCCAAAGGACTACTGCTGTTTTACTAATTACTTCACAGAATTCTGAAATCGTTGTATTTAGGCTGATAAGAATATGATTGTGAACGTTTAACAAAGTAAAAGATAGTAGAGCTGCATAAAATATATCATTTTCTTCCATATACATGCCTACAAATCCAGATGGTGCTCTGTTACACTCATTAAAGCAGTCGCCTTCATCCCCAACCTAGACTCAATTCAGATTCAATTCGTCCCACCTCTGAAATTAAAATTTCGTCCATGACTGTACGTGAAAAGTACTGTTCAGTTCTGTTTTGGTACGTGATTTAGGACGCAGCCCTTGGGATTTCCATGACACCTGCTCACAGTGTGATCGTGTGAACTGTGTGTTTGAGTAAAAGCCATCTGTGAAGTAGAAGCCGAACACAACGAGCTGTATATAGTTTCAATTCTTTGAATGAGGATTTGATGTGAAAAAAAAATTGTTTCAGCGCTGTTAGAATTTGGCATTCAGGAGTCAGGAGACCGCAATCTTCAGTTGCACAGTACACATACGAGAGTATGGACACGGCATGGAAGACTGACATAATTTGACTGTACATTTTTTGGGTAACACTTATTCTACTCTAGGAATGAGGGGAGGTGTTAGAGGATATGAATGGTTAAGAACAAAAAGTTGCAACACCTAACTAATGTCATGGCGTACCTCGACACCGTCGTTTTCTTTTATGCTCTTTATATATTTTATATGCACCATGGAGCAACAATTGGTGGGCGTCGAGGTTCTGAGGGTTCTGGCACATTTGTGTTTATTCTCCAGCTTTAGCGATGATGTAAGAAGTGTCATTATATAGGTAGATATAAGATGATCGTAGAGATTAGAGATTAGCGATATCGTAAACAACAAGGCACCACCGCAAACAGAGAGCATGCATTATTGACCTACAAGCGTGTGCACTCCACTATTTTGATGGCTATTGTTGGTACTTTTTGCAATCTGCTATGTTGAGGCGTACGTTGGACTATGCAAAGAAGGGTTCATGTGTATAAAGTCTCTGCATCGTGACAGCATCTATTTGATGAAAGTGTATAAATTGGTCTTAAGGGTTAATACTAGCTAATAATAATAATTCCTTGGACCTCTTTAGCTAGACTCAGACATCATCCAAAACATCTGACACGAGATGCAGTTATAATGCTGTAGATGCTATAACCAATTATCTAGCCATCATGTTTGCCCATTATCTTGCCCAACATTTTGTTAAATTATTAAATATGTACCTAAATTCTACTGATGTACGTTACTTTTTCCTATCATTTCTTACTTTGTGCTTTAAAAATCAAAGGTTTTACCTTCCCATCTACATCTGTTTGGTGCATGCACGTACTGAGTGTACCAGCACATATCTGAACATTTGGGTTTCTCATTACACCAGTTCGGTTTTAAATGTCCTGGCTGTCAAAGATGGAGTTTGTCTTTGAAATTCCTATTTCTCATGATAAAATGCTGTCTCACACACATCACATTTCATTTGGCTCAAATAATATATTCTCTATATTAACTGTCTATGTTGCTGTAAGCTAATGCTACTCTTTGAGCATGACGCCAATGAGGCGATTTCTTATTCTACCAAAAATAATGGGGGGGGGGGGGGGGGGGGGTTAAAAGGTAAAAGAAACGATTATAGAATACAAATAAAAAGGAGAAAAAGAAAGGCAGAGGTAACAGAATGTGTTTAAATAAACAATAAATATGATAGCTCTTATCTCTTCCATGGCACAATGCTGCCTCCATCATATTGTGGTATACAAAGAAGAATATACGCCTTATACAAGTGACAACATTCTTTAAAAAAAAACTGTGTGTGTCAACACATGAATTGTACCAAGTAGTCTACATTTAAGTTCTAGACACAGCCGAAGTATTATAAAGTAAACAGGATGGCCCTGAGCACAGTTTGATGCACCATAGGTGTCCCCATGTGCATCAGTGAACCTTGGCCACCCAATTTATCACCGTTTCTTCCCAAGACTAATGTTGATAAATACTGCAGACCACGGACAGCAAGATTTACAACCATGACAATTTAGACTTTTTGCCTTAACATTTGCCCTGTTTCTAACATCAACACTGTGCACATCTGAGAGGTTTAATTTTAAATCCACCTAGATACAAGTACATATTGAAACGAGACAGCGTTCTTCCGGAATCACGGTACAACGTTGAACACATTGCAAAAACAATGCAATAAACAGTTACACAGCAGTAAAATAAATACAAAATAAAGTGATTTAAACGACTGTTAGTACATAAAATCGAGAAAACAATGTCTGACACATTAACAGCAGATTTATGGCAGAATAAGGTGCAAACAAATGCAAAGCTTGTACAAGTAGTAATAAATGTGCAAATATGCAATACCATCACAGTAATACAGCAACATAGATCTAAAGTTGAATCATAGTCCAGAGTGATCTATTCAGTACTTAATGTTTTGTGTGTCAGTTCACCATGTGTGCATGTTAAAGTCTACCCCGAGGATAAAATGTTCATTTACAGCTTAATATATCCCACTCACTAGCAGGTATCATGAGATGAGAAGGAAGCTCTCATTGTTTGAAGAAACCCACATTTAGTGACTTTCTGAAGAGCAGATATTGCCGTCTTTATTTTATTTTATGAGAATTTACAGATTTGCACTATTCACTGTGGGGTTCTGGTCACTACCCCCTGCAGTTTACTGTAATATCAAACCAAAACAAAACATAGCCCAAAAGTCCAAGTACTTACTGAGCCGATAACTTAAGTTCCTTCATATTAGCTCAAACTATAAATATGACCAAAAAATTCTGTAATGACATTTAACTTGGTGTAATGGCATTAGCTTTTATGATTGACAACAGCTGGTGACCTCCCTTTAGTAAAATAAATTAGGCTGGTTTGACTGCACTCAAAAATGCATAAAAAATAAAGTGTCTGCCAAGGTCAGAAAGTAATTACACAGCGCCCCAGTGATTCCGTCACAGAAACAAAATCATTAAAATACCAGTAGTCCCATGATATACCTTCATGAGCATTAATACTGTAGAGTCACATTATTTGGACCAAACCTAACAACTGTGGAAACATTATTGGCTAAATAATCCACGTGGAAGGCATTTTCAACTGAGTTGGGTATGAATCCATTTTTGCAGATCCTGTACACCACTGGGGTGTTGAACCGGACCGATAATGGGTCGGTGTGGTTGTGGATTTTTGTTTCAACCAACTCAGTAGGTCACATGATCAGCTATCTAACTGTGACCAGTTAATTAAACTTGTGAAATCAAGTGTGTTAAGGTCTGGTTGAACACTAGTCGTTTGAGGATGGGTTTGAGATCCCTTCTGTTCATCAAAACATGCCAGATTTCTCTCCTGGACCAGATGTGATTCTTCAACATGACAATGTGAAACGTCACATTGTTAGTAATTTACATTTTCAGCATCTGAGAAACTTCTATGAAGGAGAAGAGCAGACCAATCGTCCAGATGTAGTCATGCTATGTTGGTTAAATGCGAAGAGAAGGTCAGATTATTATCTAGGACAATGTCAAGACTTTTTACAATCTCTGATGGTCCAAGTGAGAAGTAATCAAGAGAGATTATTAGATCCTGAGTTTGAAAGATGGTCTCCAGGTATGAACAGCTCTTTCTTGCTAGGATTGAACTGCAAGTGGTGAGTTGATATCCATCGTCAGATATCTCACAGGCATGCTGAAACGCAAGCTGAGACTTTGAGTGTCTGAAGAAGGAAATAACAGAATGAGTTTCATCTGCATAAGGAGTGCTAAGAAAAGCCATGCAAGGTTATGTGCTTGCTGAGAGAGCAGGTGTAGATAAGAAGGAAACCACACAGACAGGGTATTTAGATTCATAAATGTTCCAATGTTCCATAGTTGAATTCCATATGCGGGACCACCTCGATAATCATGCCCATTCAATATATTCTCCATCATGCATACTGGGTTAGCCAGGATAAACATTTTAGATTTACCATAGTCAATGACTGACTGCAAACGGCAATTATTTTCTGTGGCTAAAACTTGCAGCATCCTAAAATGTAGTTATTTATGCAAATATGACCCATGATAAAAAAAAATAAAAAAACGAATCGCAATTTGAATGTAAAATTTACCATAAAGACAACAAACCATTAACACACAACCATAAACAAAACATTAAACAAAACAAATCTTTCATATTAAGAAGACTAAGAAAAATGTGTCCTGTCTGCTCTGAGGTCACAGAACCACCATAAATGTCAAAAAATTCTTTAAAATACCAAGACAGACATGACAGCTATATAATGCCACCTTGTACTCAGTACTGTCAGTCATTCCTGCCTCTATAAATACCGTGACATTTCTCCAACCCGGCTACAGTGACCAGCCTGCCGAATAATAAGCGAAGAACTACAGGGCGAGAAAGTCAAAACGGAGAAGCTCATTTGAGCAGCATTAACGGTTTGAAAATAAAAAGGTCACTGGCGTTTTATCCGTTCACACAAATGGTATTTTATCCTCAGCAAAATGTTTGAGCAAACGTCCCCATGTAATGACAAGTTCTTTTTTTCTCATTGTAAGTATGAGACTTTGACATGGGCAGGTACCAGTACCGGGGTCACACTATTGGTCAGTCATGAGCCGAGCTAACTTATAAAGTCAGGTTTTGCATTACATCATACTGGATTACAGATCTAGTGTCTAGAGAAGCATCTAGCCGACTGGTGTGCTAGCAGGAATTCCTGCTGCTCCACCTGGATGAAGTAATACACAATACACTTTAGACCCACAGGGTCAGTGGAAGTCTAGTGGGTGAAGATATGGGCCACTCAAATATTGTTGGGTATTTGAGCAAGACACTTAATCCTGTGTGCTCTCGGGGCGCCATACAACGGCTGATTCTACGCTCTGACCCCAACTTCCATACAAGTTGGGATATGCAAAGATAAATTTCATTGGACTGTACATCTGTACTACACATGTGCAATGACAAATGTGTTCTCATTCTCTAAATGAATGATTTATTAATTGTTTTATTTAAATTATTTTTTTTTGCACTCGGGTCTCAGCTACTCCAAATGGCTTCCTATATATCAAAACAAATGTGTGTGTTTTTCAATGAGGTTTTTATATTTAGCTGCTTTTATTCCTCCCTCTATTCAAACTAGTCTGTTATATCCTGAACAGTCATACGACATGATCCTGCCATCACCATTTGTCACCTGGTATAAACCATTAAAACTGAGTGGCAAGTCAAAGCCTTCCTTAAAATCCCGTGTGTGTGTCTGTTGAAATTCATGGACGTGATGTACAATAAATTTCAGTTGCTTCAGGTATGTTCAACACGTCTCCTGGATAAATAAAGAGAACATAATGGACCTGAAATAATTTGAAGCACCAGAGCAACAGTCTTTATTGTCATTGGAGTCCTTCGATGAAACACAATACAGGTCTAACAGGAGTATTGGATAGTGATTCCTTTACATTCCTTCCTTTCCATTTACGAACAGAACAGTTCAATATTAGCGAAAACAGTGTTGCAGAGAGAAAAAAAGTAAGCTATTACAACTCACAATATAATAAATTAACCTATGTTTATCAGTAACGATTTTTCATTAAATAGTAATACAGTGGCAGTACGTGTACTACAACATTATTGTAATTATGGTCATCATCACTGATTAACTAAATCAATACAACGACCTCCATAATATACTATGAATATCAGCTGATACACATGACTGAGGCTTTGTGTCTCATACTTGGTTAAAAACAATCCTTCGTTTAGGTGTTTAGGTGTTACAATAGCGGCTTGGTGCCTTTTCAGACTTCAGCTATATTTAACACGCACTAGGTGAAATCATACGCTTAGCATTTATTAATTACCATCAATGACAATCATACATTCCAGTTTTTAAAAAGCATTTAAAAACCTTTTTTTATCCTCTCGCTTGTAATAAAGCTTGTAATAAAGTGCATGGAAGTCGGTGTGTATTCGAGTACACATAATAGTAATAATATGCAGCATATTAGCCATGTTGTGGAGCTTTTTGATTAATTTCATGTTTGCTGGCTTGCTCACAGGCCAGAATAAACCACTGCGGAGAGACATTTAAGTTCAGCCAAGGCACTGTTCTGGAAGCTTCTCTTTTCTGAACAATAAAATTACATTTCCTGAGCTTTAACAGTAGAACTGTTTAAAAGATTAGCAAAGATTAGCCAAGGTACTTGTCCATCTTTAAATCCTTCTGGCAGTGTTCACCCTTGTAGAGTAGTAGGTCAATTTTGAACCTGCAACTGTGGTGGGTAATTTACATAAGAGCGTGGTGTTACTCAGGAGGTTTTGGCAGATAATGAGACACGACAAGTGACTGCACATGTCTGCGGGCATGATTTTTATTTATAATTATAATTATAATATGAAATTAAAGAATAAAAAAGACAGTGTTTCCTGGTGTGACCAGGCCTGCTGAAACCTTGGCAAGGATAAAGATGCCATATGGACAATACACTATAAGCAAAATGTATTTAGTGCATAATATCTTAAGAGAAAGGGAAATATTTCACCTTTAGTAAAAGTTATCTTGGTGTGGAATTAATCTCTTGTGAATTACAAGGGCATGAAAATGAGACCAGAACTACTGCTCTCTCTACATAGACATGTTTTATGCCATCTTATTCATGCTCCTGAGAAGTAGGTTGTTGAAATCTTACATGTCTTAAAATGAATGAGAGCATCTGACACCTCCTTAGCCATGAAGGCAATCCAAGCATTCCATGGGCTCTGACTCCTATCACAAAAAACATGTATATATGGTGGATAATGACTGTCATGTTAAATGATACAATATCGGATGTAAAAACATGTTTGTTTTTAATATGCATGTTTATTGCAATTTCATTGAGTTTATTACATGTTGCAATGACAATTTCACCCTTTTTAGTAAAGTACTTAATAAATATTTTAGCCATGTGCTGCCTCATTGGTATGGTTCGAAGGGCATGTTGCTAGAGTGCTATTTTAAATATTATGCCCAACTTGATTTAAATACATTAGACTGAAACATATACTCAAGTTCAGTGAACTAACTGTATGAGTGTATAAAATGTATGACTAAACGTTACTTATTTATATCTCAACACCGTCGTTTTACTTTTATATTTCTGTGTCAAGGTCATATTTACCACAAAGTAACCTCCTGCATTGTGACAGAATTATAAATCTTTTTACTCATACCACCCTATCACTTATAACACAATACCAGTCAAAAGTTCTCGTTCAATGGCTTGGCAAACTATTAAGAAACACAAATGTATTTAATAAAATATTAAACCACAAACACCTTGCTTTTATGTTCATTTTAGATGATGTAGCCGCTGCTTTTGCTTTGATGACAGCTTTACAATTGACTTTGTCATTAGCTTAATAATAATCTGCTCAATAAAAATAATAATACTATTGGAGTTAACAATGTTGCTGAATGAACAGTTATGCATTTGTTCGTGTCACCTTCAGAACTCAAAGATGGAAGACCACAAATCTGTTCTCAGTGGAAGAAGAACAATCTGAAAAGCATTCATATCTGTCAATATTAATCAAAAAGTGATTTCAGTTGTTGTCATGTTACTTTAGTTTATTATTTACTGTCTGGCTGCCTGTGCACACACACCTGGCACCAGGAGAATCTTCAATCGTGTGAAGGCTTATTATGTGTATTTTTACAAAATAACAAACAAATACATGCATCTCCCACTAGACAAAACAATCCCAGTATTTAAAATATCAACCTTTTTTATTGCGAGAACAGATTCGTTTTGATTGACTTTGTTCTGGCCTCACCTTTTATCTTTCTCACCAAGCTAAAGATGGGTTTGGTGCCAGCCAGGAAGGAGTACACACTGCACAGGTCACCGATCCATCAAATAACAACATGTAGTTTCACTTATTCATTCACTTACACCTAGGGGCCATTTAGAAAAGCCAATCTTTTACGTGGATTAAGGCAATTATGTTCAAAACAGTTGAAGGTAAATGAGGGCGGCCATCAACAAGATGGATGGATACAATTACAGGAATAATAAACGAGCCATTAGGATGCCTGAAGACCCAAATAGAAAACAGGATTTTCTAAAGAAACTCTAGACACGAGTCAGGGTGGCTTATTAATACAGGAACTATTTCAACACTTTATACTTCTAGTCTGAGCTAATCGATTATTAACAATTTATGTTACAATGACGCTCTAAAAGTCACCTTATAACATCAGTAAGCTAAGATTAAAGTTACCTGTAGTATGAAACATATAGCACTAACTTACTTTTAACAGAGGTTCCCAAATCACAGTCAATAGTGCTATACCAATAAATTCATCCTGAATCAACTTCATGTGGTCAAAGCTCAAAGTGTCTCCATCTTAAAATTTTACAGCCGCTCAACTGCTTTGTGCAGGTTAACAAGAACTGGAAACCTTTGGGAAACGTTTCTGAATGTCATTGGGTTGAAGTGTTTATTGCCGATACCCCGATTCCCTTCCCAAAAAGAATGTTAACACCATTTTGTTTAGTTCTGTGGTGTGATAAAAAGCAAAAGCTGCAGTTTCTAGGATTCGGTAGCTACATGCTGTTCTTGCCCCGGTGCGGAGGTGGTGCTGCCAACCAAATATAAATCACACATTCTACCATTTGATAGTGTGAAAAAATGAGCTCATGGATGAAAGAGAAGCAGACATGGATTCAGTTTGTATGGAAAGACAACAGTACAGTATGTTCTAAGTATTCATTTATTACATGTGAGGACTTTATCCTGTCTAATCATCGTATTCTTTACAGCATAAAGCCTGAACACCTAACTCAGAGAATACTGCGTTAGATTACGACTAGATTAAAATAAATCACGACTGTCTGGGTGAGCGGTGTAATCCTAAATCTAATAAAACAAGAATCTGATTTTATAAATGTATTATATTGTAATATGAAAACTTCAGAACTGAATTACATTTAAATGTTTTACATTTAGCTGATCTTTCTATCTACAGCTACTTAGAATACTGTGATAGCATTCTGTCTGAGGAATCGTGGGGTAAGGGCCTATGTATATGTGTGTGTG
>JAOTRQ010057721.1:0-24336 GCA_028565875.1 Hoplisoma paleatum | reverse complement strand
TGTCACGTCTTCCTTTGTGACGCCGTTCAAATTAAAAGTCCCAGAAGTCCTTTGACGAAACGCAGCTTTTTTTTCTTTTCTGCGACTAGTCGACCAATGGAATTTGGCCGACTAGTAATTTGGCCAACTAGTAATTTTTTCGGTCGACCAACGAATAGTCGATTAATTGCAGTCAGCCCTAACGCAGACGCACACAAACATACACACACAGAACCAAAAACCAGAATACACTTTCACAGATTTACGATCTTACCCACGCACTAGCACAAGCAAAACGCACGCCTAACTCTCACACAGCTTTGACCCACACACCAGGTCAAAGTCTGTGTAATGATAAGAAATAGTAAATAAGTAAACACATTTAGTTGCATCGCAGTAATTGAGAAAATTAACGAATAGAAATCATATCAGTCATGTTAGGACAAGAAAATCTATTTCCCACTACCATTAGTGCATTTCATATGATGTCAAAACTATGTGAAAGTGTCAATTATTCTAAAACATTGAGTCTTTTAGAATGAATGAATATCTGATTTCCCCGGTACATAAAATATAAGGCCAACAAATGGTGACTGCTAACAATTCAGTAGTTAATACTGCCTTATATTACAGTTTCAGCATTTAGCAGACTCTCTTGTTCAGGGCGACATACATTGATATTTTCATAGTAAACATTACTTTAAGTAGACAAAAATATAATTCTGTAAAAACCTTGTAGGAACTAATAAAAAAGATCCATGTGGTTACTAAGTACAATAATAAAAATCCAAATATGTAAAATAAAATACAACATTTACGATAACACAATTATCCTCATATTAATGTGTCTGAAAAACAAGATGCAACTAGTTTTTAAGTGTGGTTTTTTTCACCATCTATAATATAATATAATATAACCATCTTAACTGACTGATCTTAAGCTATGCTTTTTATTTATACAACACCTTTTTATAAAAGACCTCCAGACCAAAGATATACAAATTGAGATTGTTCTAGAGCTCTTTCTATCAGAGCCAGGATTAATATCTTTTGCAATTTGAGCTACAGTGGCTCATCTGTTGAATCGGATCACACTGGCCAGTCTTCATTCCCCATATACATCAATGAGCCATGACCATACATGACACTATCACATACGGCTGTTTAGTCTGTTTTAGTCTGTTTAGCCATTGACTACTGGCTGTAATCTCTGTTGCTTTGTGCTTTACATAATTTATTAATCCAAAGGGTGCCTCGTAGGAATCCCTACCGATAGGCTCTTTGGGTAATGCACCATCATTAGCATTGCAATGACATTGATGTGATAATTAACTGGTAGTGTGTACATGTACAGTGTAGCAGGTGGGGTGTTTAAACACTTGTGACTTGTGTCTAATGGTTTGACTAATCAGTGAACATTTCTCTCTCTCACACAAACACAAACACAGACACACATCGAAATAGGTCCCAACATTCTCTTTTAATTCTTTATTGAATAATAAAGATCTAATAAAGTCTGAGTCAGAAGTAGCCTCTGGCTGAAAACTTAAAGCTGTGGAAACATATTTAGTTCGCCTGCATAGGTTATTGAAGTTTCTACAAATAATGAGTATCTTACAAATGGTAAATGATTCAATGTCCAATTTTTTGAAATGTCTTGCAGATCTGTAATGGCAGGATGTACAACATTACACCGGGTAAAGGAAAATGATAAATAAGTAGACATTTCATGTTTTGTCTGGTCAGTTTAACTTATTTTGTTGATACGCATACATTAAACATGGCTGGGGGTTGTAAAAATGGGGAAGGAAAAAGGGAAGCTTGGTGGATTTAGGTGGAAGGGGTTACATAAGGAGGTCCTACCGAGAGTATAACCAGGAATGTATAACCCAGATACATTTAAAAGCAGCAGGAAAGAGATTTGGTCTAATGAGCTAACCAAATGTATACAAAATACAACAGCAGAAAAGTAATTAATCATTTGAAAACAAGCTTGCTAGCTGTGAAATCTAGTTTTACATTTCACGGGTCATCTTTCATAAAAACTTGCATGTCCTTCCTTATCATGTCCATAAACCATCTCTTCGATCTCTCTCTCTCCTCCTCCTCCTGTCTGTCAGGTCCACCCACAATACCCTTCTTCTCATATAACTCGGTTCAACCTACTTTCCACTATAGCTACAAGTCACAATGTCATACGTGGATGTTATATTCCATGGAGACGTCAGCCTAACCTTGACCATAATAAACAAAACAAGCTTTCATAACTGACCCTTGATACACACACTTTCATTTCAAACCTGTTTGACATTCCCACTGCACATTTTGTTGCCGTCAGTGTACTCATACATAACTTGCACCATTTCACTAGCACTCCTGATTTCCCCGTACAATATCCCAGCTCTTACATGTACCATCAATACAATACACTGAAAAAAAACATTTCATCTGTGTTATGCTTTTCTGCCACGTAACCATGTTGTGCTCACAATTGGCTTTCAGTTTTCTCAACATACCCCTACTACACTTGCTCACATCTTCTTGCTGTGGTTGATATTTATTATGACTCTGTAGTTTCTGCAATGCTGAATATCACTTCTTAAGAACTCCAGAATTCTTTAGACCAATTTATGTCACCTTTAAACAATCTAGTTAGGAACTTTACTGCTATCTTGCTTTCACTGGTGTCTTTCCATTATTCTTTTACTGTAAAGCTGCACCCACTTTCTTACGTACTTACTCTTTTCTTCTTCTTAGCATACACCCACACAGTTTTTCAGCACATTATCATTCTATCAATTATCATTCCATATTGTTTTGTATCCCTACCAACTCCAACTCCAATAGGTACAAGTCCTTCCTTATGTCTAACTGATCATAAATATTCCTTTTCCAGTTCTCTTTTTGGCTTGTGCAACACTTTGTACTACTATCTACCCTCTTAAAATATCTGGGAGATCACAGTTCTTTTAGTCAGTCTCTTGCTTCTTAAATTTTCTTTTACTTCCTTATTCACTACATAATCATTTTTCATCCTTCATTTGTACAGATGTCACACCAAGTTCTTTTGCGATCGTTGTCCAGTTGTCGAGCTCCCCTTCATCACCGATCAGTGCCTGTCTCACATGTTCTCTGAATTTCACACCAGTCTTCCTTTCACTTCCACTACTTGATCTTTGATTCTACTCTTATTCAAGTCAAAGAAGCTTTATAAGAAATAAGGACAATTTGTATCGCCACAGCTAAGTTACACAAATAATTCAATTGACAATCAAAAGAGCAAATACATACAAAGCAGTTGCTGAAATGAAATACAATTTTACATAAAACAGTGCAAGTAATATAAATACATATGCAAACATTTACAATAATGATAAGGTCTATTAGCTAGTACACTCCCTTTACCGGTCATTAAGTCTCTTTTCTCTTGCTGCTGTGGAACATTCTCTCATCTCTCCAGCTTCTTCAACCTCACACAACAGAGTGGTTCCCAGTACCATGTTAACAAGTAAAGGTGACCAACTAAAGTCCTTTGATAACCAATTTGGTACTTTCATATCTTCTGCTTACTATACTCCAGTTTGTACTCTTCCATCTACACTTTCATTCCTCCCCATGAACACATTTATGATTATATTCTGACATCTGATTTAAGGTTGTGTTAACATTTCAGACCAAGCATGTCCAACGTCCTGCCCAGGAGCCAATTGTGGCCCGTGTTCACATTTCCATCGGCCCACAGCCTCTGTCATGAAATCAATAACATACAGCTCACCAGCACTGTTGACCTCAATATAATATGCACACAGTATAATATGCACACAAATGTAAGCTATTTTATATATCACTAGAATATGGCAGCAGGCAGTTTGAGAGCATAACAGAATAAATTGCTAAAAAGTTCTTTGAATGAAATAAGGAGTGTTTGTATAGCTTTTAAAAAACAAATCTTTTTTAAAATGAAGAATACATGGTTCTCTAAATGAATAGATCACTGAACATGTGTCATCATTCTGTAGTGACAATGATTCATAAAATACTAGTTCAATATTAACGTTTCGAATAATGTCAGGCTGAATGTTCTCCCCCCACACATTTCCACCTCACCTCTGTGCCATAAATTTGGACGCCCCTGTTTTAGACATTCATTTAAACAAACAGTCACATAAACTTTCATGAAATGCATTGTTGGATATTTTCTTTTGGGGTTATCGCAGCTATGTTGCTTCAACTTTATGTTAAGTTAAAGTTTTCCTAATGTTATGAGCAAATATTCTCATAATTAAATTATTAAAACATTACCATAAATATTACATGACCTTAATAAAAATTCCATATAGTCACATTATATGAACGTCCTTGTAACCATTTTAAACAAAAAAAATATGTTGGATTTAAATAAATTCATACAAGCATGATTGAATGTTAAAGCAGCCTTTCAAAGTTTAAAAAAAGATTAAACGTAACTTACAAGATGTAATTGTAAGGATGTATTTATAATGTTCTTAGCCACAGGGTATTTTTCATCAATATAACAAAAACAACAAAACCATTGCTCACTTCACTGGTTTGAGGCTGTAATAAAAAAAAACTGCATTTAATTTACATCCAAATTTTCGCATCAGTTCTTATCTTGGGAAAGCAATTATCCTGAGAGTACTTGCCTTCGTATTAGACTCCAAAAGTAGGCTTTGTGACCAATATGCATTATGTACATATTGCTTTATCAGCTACTTGTAGAGGTGTGATAAGACTAACAGTGTTATGGATGTAGTCAGTTACTCAGCTCTTGTCTGTACAAGTACAGGCAGCAGTTCTTTAAAATCATTCTCCATACGACTATTATTTAAAGATAACATGTTAGAACGTTTAGAATTTAATCGTTTCTATTATTACACACACACTAAGATAGCTTTGACCCATTTGACTTCATTTATTTATTTAGCTTTTTTTCTTTTCTTTGGTCAGAATTTTTAGTATTGAAACATTTCCGCAAGCTTTGGCTTCAACTATGCATCTGAAAACTTAAAATTTTATTCTGCCAGTAATATCCCTGTTACACTGATGAAAAGACATACACAGAGGACCATCCACAAGTTTGTTTGGCCATCCTGTTCCGAAACCATCCTCATTCGTCCAAGCATACATTTACACTCCACCTATATCCATGCACCAGGATCCTGGGTACAGAAGGAATGTCAACATTGTCAAAGAACATTAAAGATGCATTATGGATCAGTTCTGATTCTTTTCAGAAGTGCTCTGGTAAGGACTGTTACTACAATCAGTATTGGCAAAGATTTCTTTTGTTACAACATGCAAAAACATTCTTATCATATTCATGACATTTCATGACAATGCCTCAGTGGATAGCACTGTCGTCTCACATCGAGAAGGTCTTGGGTTCAGTCCCCAGACGAGTAGATTCAGGTATTTTCGGTGTAGAGTCTGCATGTTCTTCTCGAGTCTGTGTGGGTTTCTTCTGAGAAAAAACATGCATTCTAGCTAAATAAAGACACAGAATTGACCTATATGTACCCAGCCAATAAGTTACATTAATAGTGCTAGTTCCAAGACCGGATATACAATGCAAAGAATCCTAAATGTTTGATAATGTTATGGTCAATGCTTTGCGTAGGCTATTAGAGCTGCTTATGGACCTGTTTCGTTGCAGTTATGCTGCAACAGAAAAATCCCTACCCTAAACAAAGACAAAAACAGGCTATTAACAAAAACATATACTTTATTACGGGTGTAGTTTTGTCTTTATAATTTTATGAATTAATTTCTCACAACAGTTTATGTTAACAAATGCCTGTAGACTAAGCTAGCATACAATTGTTTGCCTGAGTTTGCAAAATCTACCGAGCTCTGATAAACAACCTATTTGATCCAGGGATGGAGTTGCATGACATTTAGGTAATTTATCAGGCCACTTTTCAGACCTACATGATTCATCAGTCTAAGATAACCTGCATAATCAAAGTGGCTCATGATGGATTAGGACAGCGGGCGTGATTACTGTGTGTTAAATGTGGCAACAAACCATAAGGCATCTGAGGTCAATGCATCAATAAATAATAATGCATGCTGACAACATTAACAGATACAAAATCATCCGGCTCTGAGACAACTGTGTTTGTATAGTGGGCCAGTACACTGACCTGATAAAAGTACACTTTTATATGAATTTACTATATACAAGATTGGCATATATATATAGCATGAGGTCTATAACACTCAGAAGTTGCTCCGGGTAGTGCTCATCAGTGCGAGCTGTGGCAAGGTCTGCTGTGTCTGTCATTACCGTGTCCAGAGTATGGAGAAGATACCAGGAGAAAGGTCAGTACATCAGGAGTCATGGAGGAGGAGCAGGATCACTACTTCCTTCTTTGTACATGAAGAAACAGGAGTAGCAGTGTCAGAGGCCAGCAAAATGATCTCCAGCAGGCAAACTAATATACATGTTTCTGCTCAAACTGTCATGAGTCCATGAGGTTGGTATGAGTGCCCGACATGTAAAAGTGGTCTTGGCATTGTGCTTGTCTACCCATTCACCAGATCTGAATCCAATCGAGGACATCTGGAACATCATATCTCGTTCCATCCACCAATGCTACATTGTGCCACCACTTCATGCCGAACACGAGAATGATGTTCAGTAGTGCGAGCGTAAACAGTACAAAAGAAGACATCACCATGATTATATCGTATTTTACAACCGACCTATCACAACAGTTCACCTAACAACCCTGCTGTGCCCTAGGCTAAACTAAAAGGCATCCTAATTAACCTGAAAACAGGTACAGGTGAGCATAAGGGTGGACGAAGGAGAAAGGCAAATAACAATGAGAAAGAAATTAAGTACAATTTAAGTAAACAGGTACAATAGTACAAGTACAATAATTAGTAAAGCTAAAAATAAAATTAGAATGTTGCTATAAAAAGAAAAAATATTCTACATGGTCAGTATAAGTTTGCATGACTGTGTCTGTTTAGTGATATAAACAGCTCTAATGATCTGTTTTATTTCTCATTAGTTTTTCTATTTAGCCACAGCTTAATTCTGACTGTCACGAGGCAAAGTAAATAATTTCCCATTAGATTTCAGAGCATTTTAACAAATACTTTAAAACCCAAAGTAGCAGACTGGGCTTACTGAGACCAATTCCAATTTCCACAGTTCTTAAGTCTGTCACAGGATGTCTGCTCTGACCACGTCCACTGATATATCTCTATGAGCGGTGTGTCTGGAGGCAAGCTAAGCTCCTTTTCTGACAGGAGCCAATAAATCATTCCCTCACCTCTTATCTGAATATGAGCGCGATGACACAGCAAGGGGAGAGCAATCAGATGAAAAGGCGACATCGACCATGTAGAGCTTTGTTGTCAGTGTGCTGGGAAAATATCAAGGAAATGAGATAAGGCCAGGCAGGATGAGGAATCATGGTTTCTCTCATAACCTTAAGGTACCTTTGAATGCTTCAAAAGCAGTCCGTGTGGAAATGGCATCGGTCGTCATTGGGAGGAGTCTATATGGACTATAACTTGTCACAATACAGTATATATATAAAAAATCTAAGATGTGTAAAGCCATTCACATGCATCTGCACATTTAACATTAAGCCGCTTACCTTAAAAGAAGATCAAATTAAACTATTATTGCTCTTTAATAAACATACATTACACCAACTATGAAGCAAACGTGAAAACAACGTTATGGGAACATGTCCCTATAGCAGGAACTGCTCAGTATTAAATCAGGTCTGATCAATCTGATCACTCTCCAGACCTTTTTATATGCTTTCAAATTTCTTCATGGTCGTGACTCTAATGTTGTAATGGAAAATACGTTAATAAAGCGCAAAAATATTTTTCTGAGCTCTTTACTTTGACACGTGGCTACATGTAATAGGATTTAGCAGTTTAATGTTAAACACAGGCAATTTTGAATCTCTAATCATCTTGTATTTATCCAATAAAATAATAATGCTACCATTAAGCATCCAAATAACTGACTGTCATAAAAGGGTAAGAAGGTTGTTTGCGAAAGCCATAATATAAAGCCACATGTAATTAAAATCATGTACGTCCACGTTCACAACTAAACTTTTTTCGGTGTCCTGAACATACAGTACCTTGGTTAAGAAGTTGTTTGTTATGACAAACATAATATCCTGTCCTTTAACCTTTCCTACATTGCTCTAGAGCCCCAGGTAGAGTTGGGGCTTTTCCAGTGCACGCCAGCAATAAGTCAGAGCTCCTCTGTGTGAATCTTAGTGTGGCTGGTTAGGATAGGTTGAACACAAGAGTAGTCATCTCACACCATAAAAACAATTCTATCCCGGCAAGGATTTGGCATGTGCATACAAACACACATTGCTTGCAGTACTGTATTTTAAGTTATGTGCTCTTAATACCTATGTATAAGTGCATGCATCTGAAGAGTAGTAGATTAGGGTGTGTTGGCCTGCAACTAACTTGCACCCTATTAAGGGTGTATTACAGCACCCGGTCCAGCAAGAAATGAATAAACCATTTGTGAATGAATCATATGAATGCGTGTTATTGAATGCATGTTATTGAATAGACCGTACATTTCCATTTAATTCCTGCATTGTGCACAGTGGGAAATGAACCCATATTGACCCTGTCTATGAAAAGTCAGTGAAGCACTATTTACAGCCTATAATAAAATTAATAAAGGAACAATAATAAGTCCAATTATACTTAAAATAGATGAATGTTGACTGTTAATCAGCACGATCAGCATAAAGCTGGTACACAGAGGGATTGTTTATCAGAAGGAGATGTTTCCATTTTCTGCAAGCATACAAACAAAAGGTATTTATCTGGACTGCCTCAAGGGGGGAGTGATAAATTGATTTTCCAACCACATTTATTTAAGCGACTAACTTTACAGATTTTATAGAAGAGAATAGTTTTTTTTCTTGTTTAGAATTTTAACAAAGCAAATGTCTATTGTATGGAAACATAATGTACCCATGTGTTTGTTCAGTGTGTTTGCAAGGGAAATACCTTTTTTTTTTTAGCTTCAGCAATGTACATTTATCTGGAGCCTCTATTACTCATTAGAGGACTTGACTGTCGGTCTCCTTGCCAACACTTTGTACACGGTTAATAAAAAGCCAAGCAGAGGCAGAGGGGAAACTTCGTCATCTAAGCAGAGCAGTAAGTCACTGTTAAGAGCAAATGTGTTCTAGACTCAACCGGTTCATTTAAACAAAGAACATCAATTTGACTTGGTATTGTTGACCTGTTCTTGTGTTGGTGTCCAATTAGATAAAGCTTTACCATTTTCCTGAGAATGTTTCCATTACTATTCATGTTTTAACAAAGCACAAAATGTGCTTAATATGTATAGTTAAATGTATATTCAATTACATACTATTAAGTTTATGCTTTTAACGTAAAATGTTCAAACATATTTAGCTCTTTTAGTGCTAAATCCTGTTTTGTATAGTCTAAAGCATTTACCATCCTGCCTCACAGCAAGAAGGTCCTGGGTTCGATCCCCAGAGCAGGCAGTTTGGGTTCTGCATGGGTTTCCTTCAGAAATGTTGGTTTCCTTCCACGATTTAAAAAAGATGAAATAGATCTTATATCATGATAAGAAGCGCTGGCTTGTCTTGTGAGTACTAAGCTACTAGAAAGGATGTAGTGCCCTTCAGCTGCAGTTCCAAGCCCAGATAGATAATGTGTCAGGATATAAAAACAATACAAAATTAAGCATAGCACAATCACAATCCATGTGGCGATTCCCTACCAGGAGCAGCCAAAAAGAGTAGATAATGAATATTTACATAGTCAGTATTTTTAGGCTTTTTACAGTATAGTCTTAACGATTATGGTTTAAACACCTTGTTTTAGGCCCCTACAGTGGCAAACTAGCAGTAATGGGGCTTCATTCACTTTCAATTACTAGTCCAGTATTTTAAGCGTTGGGCTACAACTGCCCCACATCAATAATTTCCCACATGCTTCAAAGCCTTGTGGAATGATTACTGTTTCAGAACAGAATTTCCAATTACACAGTCAGATGTCAGTTGTTCAAATATTTATAGTATATGGAATCTAGATAAGATATTGGGTAAAGCTTTTGAAAATAAAAACAAAACATTACATGAAAAAATGCTTGACTCTCAAGTAATGCCATCACATTAATAACAGATTAAACAGAACAGGTGAATCATTTACTCATGGCAAAAGTGTCATGAGCAAAAAGTCATAGCAAAAGTGATATGAACTCACCTGCTATAAAGGTGGGCAGGGTGCATTTACAGAATGCAATTACAGAATCATGCCCATCTGCCATACCATTAAGGGTCAGTAGGAATTATGAAGTTGAAGAAAACTGACAGTGCTGGTTCCTTTAATGAACAACCTTTAAGTCTCATTTTTTAAGCATTAATTTCCTGTGGTTGGTAGAGACCTTTATATACTAGATTTGATGGTGAGCTTGCTGTTGGCCCATTGCACTACTGTTGGCTTTTACCCAAAGCAGAGATGGTAGCTTTTCTCTGTTCAGCTATTATTTCACCGACTCAACCCATAAGTTGTGTTTTCATAAAAAGGATATACCCCCCTTTCAAAGTAGGAAGTCATGAGCAATTAGTCAAGGACTACAGTGAGACTAAGTCAATTCAATTCAATTTAATTCCTTTCATTTTACATTGTCGTTAAATTTATATATTTTTCTTTTTGTGGCTCTTTATCTACAGTATTACCGTGATTAACCGTTTTTTTAGCATAAAACTAAGCTAGCTTGGACTTAGGATTTTAAGATAAAAAGAGTGAAGTTGGCAAATCTGTCAGAAAAACCATGCTTATTACAAAGACTTTCACCTAAAGCCAATTAACACTAAAAACAGGGGTGTTTGTCAATTAGGAAAAATGGACATGTTTATTATCTGTACCTATTTCCCCTTTGGCAATAATACTTTATTTATGCAAAAAAGCCAGATAATTAAATCTACTGTATAGACCAGCTAATAAATTCAGTGAAAAAATTGTGATGAGATTAATAAAAGGAGCATTTACGCACAAACACCTTAGAATCCTTTAAAGAAGGTGTTTTTTATCCAGAAAAATATTCATTAAAAAAACATGTCAAAAAGGGCTGCAGCTATGGAACATTTTAGTAATCGAGTATTTTACTGAAAATTATTCAATTAATTGAGTAATCGGATAAAACACAGGCCTGGAACTGGTAAGAACATTTGAACAGGTACTGCATGAACAGATTCACTGTGAGAGCTTTAAGAAAAAAGACACCACTCTTCTTTTCACAGATGAAATAAACCAAGTTAACCTTAAGGACATGCTTGTCGCCATCATAATAAACAAGCCGCATATTCAGTGATGATTAACAGAAACCTAGCTCTCCACAGGGCTAATGTTACATTACAAAGGTGCACTAATGTTAATCTCATTAATTTGTGATACGCTCATTTTACCTTGTCTCTGGTCCATCGCTCCATTGTGGTTGTCTTTGTCACAGATGCTTTAGCACCGAAGATGTGCGGTTGTTGTAACAGTGTTGTTAAGTATGAAACGTTCTTTTGGCTGCCTTTTAAATACAGAGGTCTTTGCTCAAACCTTAAAATAACAGAATACTAAACAGAGATCCAAGTGGCTTCTATATAGATTGAAATATTTCATTGTGTTGATTTAGATGGTGGATGATAGATGTGTAGACGTGATCTTGGTGGTTAAGGTTAAGATTAACAAATGATTAAAATAAACCAATGAAAAAAGGAATTAGCAAATATATAGACAAAAGAGAATAGAAATGTATTACTACTAATAGGTATATAATACATTGGTGGGAGAACCAAGTAAAGAACACTGTCAGACTACAATGGGGAATTCAATCCGGTGTTTTGATAGTAGTTATTCTAAAAATGAACAAGGTAGAAAGAGGGTCGCTGTGATTTACTGTGTTGAAGTCTTCTGACAGATCGTAGACAATGACAATAATTTGGACACTCTTCTATGGAGTGAGCCTTCTTTACTGACCAATATTAATCATTTGATGAATTTGATAAACACTAAGGTGATAGTTCCTTTTTATACCCCCTCTTGATAATTAGGATCAGTTAAAAGCACAAACTATATTGTAGATGACAACTTATTTGACATTCCTTTGTGTACCTCACTTTAGTCAGAACATTTTTAAGGATTATATTCCACTAAGAGCTTAAGGTAATTAGGTAATTGATATCAGTATATCAATAATTCTTGTATTCCTCTTTCAGTAGTTATTTTACTACTGATTATTTAGTCATTATTAACAGATTTGATACTCGTTTGGTTTTTTAAACAAAGCAATGATGTATATAAACACTATATTAACAGTATATTTGGCATAAGTAGGATTTACGTTTTTATATCATATTGTAAAAAAACAGTTTTCTTCACAGGCTACACGATTTAATAGACTGTTTCCGGATACAATGTATAATAAATGAAGCATAGTACCACAGTGCCCTCTTTGGCGTATTAGAGTAACTACATCAAAAATTGCATGTGTTTGTGTAAGCTAATTCTGCTAAGTCATTCGTTTAAAAGAGACTCGATTCACATTGGCCTAGTAAATTCTACCATATTTTAAAGCCTAAAATTCACCCAAAATTCTTGAAAACAATGATTAAACTTCTGGAATTTGGTTGTTATATACTACTATTTGAGCAACACACGATTTTCAGTCTACAGACATCGCTTATGGCCCATGGTTGTTGTTACTAGAAGGCCACACACATATACTGACCGTTTATATTACCTTATTTTACCTAGCTAGTAGATTTAGCCTGTTATTATATGGACAGAAAAAAGCAATGGAAAATCAAATCAAGTCAGTGGGAGCATGCCTCCAAATAAAATTCCCCCTGTAATAATAATAGAAGCTGCAGCACATGCCCCCATCCGCTGTCCTGTGCTTATTTGAGCAGGAGGAAGTATGTTTACTGTGCGAAGCACTGCATAACTCAAAGTGGCCTGAAGACTGGATTTAAAATTATAAATCAGGTTATGCCGTTTATATAAAATGGATGCAATATGAGCATGCTGTTGTTTATGCCACACGAAAGAAGTTATTGAGGTCTATAAGGATATCAGTGACGGTGTAAAATAATACAGACATCTGGCAGGTGGACCTTTAACTGTCATCTGGAAACTGTTCTGGAAATAATTCATTTTTTTCTTTTAAATATAACACCACAAAGTAAAAACAGCCTTTTATTTAATGGACATAATGTGTAAGGGAAACAACCTGCAGAGAACAAACCCAAGCGTTGAAATGACCCCAATGCTGCAGAACATGTTGAGTTAAATCAATGCTGTAGGATATACAAAATGATAAGTATACTATGTCCAAAAGTGTTTGGACACCCTTTTTACTTGTGAATAAAATCTCTATTGTTTAAGTGTTGATGCAAGACCCAAGATTAGAGTAAATTAACGGCTTTATCCCTTCCTTTGCCATTGGCTGAGGAAGGCCGTTTTGAACATAACTGTATCCAATGAGTTTATAAAAATTTTGGCTAGTGCGCTGACCCCTATTTAATTTATCCCCTTTGGGGGATATCAATTGGAAGCGCTCTGCTAGAGCAAATAGACAAATAGACAAAATCTTATTAAAACATTCTCCAACTCTTATTTCAGAATACCATTTCAAAAAACCATGAAATAGGCAGAGTTGCAAATCCATATTAATACCCATGGATGCCTATCAAGTCCGCATGTAAACTCGACATAGACGTCAAACTCAACAGGCATTAATCAATGTTTTCTGATTTCACTTTTCCTGATCCTCTATACATTTTCAATAAAAGGCACATCTTTTAGTAGACGTAAGTCTCCTGTTAAAATAAAATGATTGGAAAATGATAAAAATCCTGGCAAAATATTGTATTCATGGCAGCATATGTTGCTCCAAAAATGCCAGTTTAAGCATACCATTATTGTATTTTGTAATATTTTTAGGTCCAGTCTGGGTGGTCCTCATTATTGTCATATAGAATGTGAGACATATAGAATATGAGACATATAGACATATAGACAGTATAGACAGTAAGACAATGAGGCAGCTCTTTATGTTTTTGTAGTTAATGCTATGCTAGCAGGTGTATATTCATGTCTTATAAAATCTTATATAGTTTAATGTGTAGTCCTCATAGACGACCACTGAATAAATTAGTGTAAACCTGGTTTAAAGCGAAAGCCAGTTAGGATTTAAAAATTGTGTTTGACCATGTGGAATACAAGTTGTGTTAATTAATTTATTATTTGTATTCGACAAACAAAAAACTTAACTAAATAAAAAAAAAAAAACAAGCTTGTGGATTTCTTTTGGTTGAGCTCAGATGACTCAACAGAGTTTCAGGATTTTTTTTATTGCAGTTGCATATTGTGATGAGATTTTGACAACAGTTTTCCAAAGGACACATCTATTAATCCATTTATTAACCCACATCTACTGTGTTAACATGATGGTTTCTCTAACAGTATTCCTGAAATGATTCAAAACTGGTTACAGACATATTTAGCAATGGCTATTAGCTTTACACACTTGACTCTATTTCCATACAACTATGAAAAATGGATGGTTTTTGGTTTAGCAATATGAAATGTGTCTAGAACAAACAGAATTCTGTCACAAATTTTTAGAACAAATCAAGCCTTTGGTGGAAGCACCTTGATAGTCTCAATGAGCTCAGGTAATACAAGTTTAACTGTTAATTGTTGAACCTTCCAGAACCATGAAACCTAATGAACTTTTAGTTTTATTTTGCATTTTTTAAACATGTGATTTGACCTGTTACAGTACCAACAAGACAAATTGTCAACTGTTTGCCATTATAGCTGGCATACCCAACTGAGTGTTTACATTTTATGTTGAAAATGTATAAGATAGTGTTTGTTAATGACATACTTTTGCATGATTATTGCACAATGACAAACCAATGGACCATATGTACCATTGCA
This sequence comes from Hoplisoma paleatum, assembly GCA_028565875.1. Lineage (NCBI taxonomy): Eukaryota > Metazoa > Chordata > Actinopteri > Siluriformes > Callichthyidae > Hoplisoma > Hoplisoma paleatum. Next base: position 9,351 of record JAOTRQ010057721.1, on the reverse strand, counting down.
GAACAGGTCACAGTTTAATAAAGACTCAAGGACAATACCATATTGTATTTTGTAGTCACCCTTATAATGGCTTCAGAGGTTTAAATATTTTGAGTTGCAATCTGTTTCTGAAGCAGCAGCAATAGCATATAAAATAAACACAAGCCCAAAAACCCAATGTGCAAGTTCAATTCTTGGCAACACTGGTGTAAATAAATGTTTTCTTTGAAGTATATAAGAGTTATTTTATTTCTAAGAAATGAACCTGACTTAGCTGTTACTACATGGCAAACCTCTTTAGGTGGTTATTAGATTATTATTAAACATTTAGACCAACCCTCAAGCAACTCTGAAGAACCATACACGTGCGCAGAGTAGATTTCTGACTTTTATTCCCTTTAATGTAATTTTGAGTTTAGTTAAGTGTGTAGTTTTCTTGTATTTTCTTCAGGCCATGTTCTTTGTGGAATTTTGAGTAAATTCAGTAAATCAGCCATGTTTGTGTGGCCACATAAAATAAAAATCATTCCATCTTTATAAATCAAAGTAAAAAAAAATCAAAGGAACCTAAAAGCGTATTTAACTGACAGACGAAAAAGCGAACGCAAACAAGAAGCTTATTAGCCTCATGGTTACATATTCACTTTGATTTAAATGTGCAAACACTGACAGTATGTATAATGACACTAGAAGTAGACGAACCATGTCTAGGAGTTTAAAGAGTTTCTGTTGCCAGAATCTTTCTCTGAAGTCTCTGTTAAGTCTGAAAGATGTACATGCATTTGGCTTTACTCCAGGCAGTGAGTGAGAGATACAAGGAAGAGAGAACATGACATAGCTCACCTTGTGATGCTGAACCATTGCTAATTCAGGTCAGGAAGTGTCCTGGAATAGGGAGAAATAAACCACAGGAACCCCTGCAGAGTTCAGTGTGTGCTTCTGATAGCTTTGTTACGCTAGAGATATCGCTTCCCAAGGTGAAATTAAAGGTCTAGTCATAGCACTGCAGATTAGTATTTTTTAAACTGCAGCCACTGAAATTTGTATAAGGTCTGTATGAGAACATGCTTTGCTTTGTTTGCGTACCAACATTTCACTGGTAAACCATGTTCGGTTCAAGGGTTAGGCAACAAAGATCAATTTTTAATACATTTTTTAAAATCTGTGCAAAAACCATTTGTGTAACATGTCGTGTATTCTTGAAAGGTTTTTGAATACTCTGTTAGGCTGGCCATCTACATTAACATACAAAGTGGGAGTCAGACATGGTTCTTCACAAGTGATGCAATTATGACCTGACTGAATGATGGTACCTGTAGAGGTTTGATAATGATTCATTGCAATGTGTCGCTCTATTCACAAAGCAGATCTGCATATGAACTTGCATCCTGCAGTTAAAATGGTGCAGTCGGTATTGCACACATGTTGGGTCACACATGATTATTCTTAGTCAGTAGTGGAGGTTGACATTTAAAGCAATCAGCATAATTTAATACAATTATATTAAGATAAAAATTCCCAAAATATTTTAAATAATTATCAGTTGGCTTATTAAAGTCCCTTTGGTAGCAATTATGGGTGAAAATGTACTTGGCTATTTCTCCAAGTACATTTCTCCAAGTTTCTCCAAGTACATTCTGCTTCTCTAGAAGAAATTCAGTGTAGTTTTAGGGCTTTTGCTAGGCCAATGAATGACTTAATGCTTGCCCCGAAGCACTCCATAACCGTAAAAAGGTAGACATATGCTCTCAAAATTTGTTTTTGTTCATCAGTCTTACCTGTCTTGTCCCTGCTGCGTCACCACCACTGAATGATATTTCCGCCACCATGCACCATAGGAATGATAGCTAGTTGATGTGTATATTTTTTGACACAGATGACACATCTGGTGACACAGCTTGGTGCTCTGCTCTAAGTTTTATTTTTGTCCAACTGCCTGATTTGTCCATCCAATGATTTCACCATTTCAGCTGAAGGATTTCAGGCACCCAGTTTGTTTGTGTCTTTTTAAAATATGTGCAATCAACTGAAACTGCAACCGCTCATGTTCACATATCAAAAAGACAATTAGTATGACATAAAGGGTTTAACATTTAAATGAAAATTAGCTGTGAACGTCAATCATTTAAGGTGCCGACGGCAAACGGTGAGGGAGTCACATAGAACATCGCATAAGTCTTTGAGGTCAGTGCAGGTCTCAGAAGACCCACTTTTGGCAAGTGTACATGACATATATGTACATTAATAACAATATCCATAACGAGTTATCTGGTTTCTTTCTTGTACAATCTGGAGAGTTTTTCTCTTCTACTTTTGCTCTCTGCAGAACAAGTGATGCTAATAAAGTTCTCTGGAGCTCCTTGAAAGGTTTCTGGCTGTCAGAAACATTTTCGACAGTTTCATATGCATGGGTAGCGTAGTCAACAAAGTCATTGTCACAGATGAAGACATCTGAAGCAGAATAAACAGTCTTTTGTTAAATATCCTGTGACCCATCTGGAACTCTAAGGTCTTGTACATGAACACCAAGAACCTCATATTCAACATCAACATAAAGGTAGTCCTACTTTACAGATCAGAGACATGGTGAGTGACAATGAATGTTGAAAGTTGCTTGCGCTATATCCTCAGAATCAAGTGTCCTGAAAAGATCTTTAATGCTAACCTACGGGTAAGAACCAGCCAAAAAACAAATCATGATAAATGTGAATAAACAAAAGTGCGATTGGATTGGACATAACCTATGTTAAATATCAGATAACATAAAAAAACAAGCACTGTACCGCGTCCATTTGCTCCACTGGCAAAATGATGAACAATAAATGCTACACCCAGATTCATTAATCAATTATTGAAAACAGAATTGATTAGAATTGATTATTTGCTTCACATTGAAAAGCCCTGCTATTTAAATGAACGAAAGATTGCTGTTTTTATGACATATTTACAATGTTGTATAAACAGACCGGATTTTGCAGTTATGTAGTCTGACCTTGCAACAAACTTGCTAACGATTTTCTGTTTGCCCCATTTTCTGCTTTTTATCCAGGCTGCAGGTTTACAAATCTACAAATTACTCCGACTTAATGAATCTCATGATTTGCATAAATGTTCAACTGTAACAAACCATTAGCGTACAATTATGCATGTATTGCATTGTTAGAAAAACAATGAAACCATGATAAGGAAAAATACCTAGAGACATATTTATTGACTGTGTTACGATATTGATTGAATGCTATCAACAATGAATTAACTACTTATATTGGGGTGTCCATTATCATGCATTGTGTGATTGAAAATAGTATTTAAATGTATTTAAAAAGTGAACAGGATGCTTTCCTAATAAAGACAACAGGGAGTTTAAATTGCATTCAATAAAGTGTCACCAACACTGCATTGTCTGATGCACTCAAATCAGGTATGGTGGGTGAATTATTGTGGGTGAGAAAGTCTACAAAATTACAGATGGGCTTCAGTCAATAATTGTGCACATAAAAATCAGGAATAATTCAAGTACTTCTTGAGAATATATAAACTAATGTGTGTTTGAGTGTTAATGTTAGAGGCTGCCTACCACATGATCAGGCTGGATTATTTTTGACACTTTGGTTACACTCATAGCAGTGTCGGTTATTCATTATGCAAGATCCGTCGGTTCAATTTATGAGATCAATTAACTATTTTTGTAATTAACATTTAAAAAGCTTGTGTTGGTGGATTAAGTACCCAGCATACCATGAACACATGTCCATCTAGAGCTCTCTATCCTTCTGCATACTTCAGGTGCTGAGCTTTTTTGAGTACCTCATCCTTCAAAGTGCTTGTCCTCTGCATACTATAGCTCAACATCGATACTGTTTAATACTGTTAATACTGTTATTACTGTGTGTGAAATCTTTTGAATTTGATTTTTGTGGCCTGGTGGTTAGAGACTTGGGCTTGTGATCAGAAGGTTGACAGTTAACAATAATCTTTACAATATATTAACAGCTGTCATGTCATGGGCAAAATGGTGTACACAGTCACAGACTGTAGCCTAGATGTTGCTTTGTATACTTCCTTTACCCGAGCTTAAAGGTAGAGAATGGAACATTTTATATCAATGTGATTTAATTCTCCTGTAGTAATTTATTAGTGGCTGAACTGCAGCGATAATAATGGCACACAATATCTGCTCAATGAGGGTCCTTTTGCAATGTATTTATGAGATATGGGAGGATAAAGTGCAAATAGAAGCAGACAGACTGTAGTTAATTATTATAAACTTACAGGTGACTCTGTATTTATGTAAGTGCGGGTTATGAAATGAACAATGAATGTACATTCATAACTAAGACATGTAATTATGAAAGATCCCTGCTGAAAAAAATACTGAACAAAACATTACAAAGTATTGCTTTTGTTTTACACTGCTAAGGGCCAACTAGCTACTGACAAGAAGCCACTGACACTGAGAGTAGCATAATTAGCAGGTATAGAAAAAGATTAGATCAGGATTAGGCAACCATAGAGTACCCAGTGCAGAGTACTGTATTGTTAACAAGGTCTACTGGCAGATGAAATTAGCCGACTGTTGCCAGCAACCAACTGGGTAGCTGTTGATTGTGATGCTGAGCTTGTGGGATTTGGTAAAAGATTGTTTAATCTGTAGCAGAAGGCTGTGTCAAACACCATTGTGAGACTAAACGTTGATCAGTTTGACAATAGAGTGCCATAGGGCTGTGGAGATCAGCAGTATTAGGTGAATAAGGGCTGAGAAGCATCCAGGTGAAGTCAGTATACAGGAAGTATACAACACCCACAAGTGTTGGATGTAAAAAAAAAGAACATAGTTCTGGCACCAAAACATTCCTGGTCTAATTACAAGAACAGTTCTCGGTATCCAACAGTATATTTACACGTTCCAAGATTTGTTGAACAATTCAAAACAGCCATACTTAATGAAATGTCATAATATATAAACTTTACGTTTCGATAATTAGCCACGTAGTTAGCGATATTAATGATGGGAGCCACTGGGTGGTGCTGCTCACTTTGAAGTCATGACATCACATCCTGCACGAAGCCATATTACAACGAGTGCAGAATTTGGCAATACAGTTCATGGAACGTCGCTAACTCAACTTTAAAAAGTTTTTCGTGTTTTATCGTATAACACATTAGTTAAGCTAGATAGTGGAAAACAGTCACAGTCCTCTTGAGTCTTAAGATAATTTGTTTAAATCATTTTGCTTGCTACACAAACAAATATGTTGCCGGGCTCAGAACAGATTACTTGACTTGTTGTTGTGCCTTTTGGGATCTACAACAATTAGATTTAAAATTTAAAAATCTCTTTTCACAATAGTACTTTTTACACACGTAGGAATGATTCCTCCACATTTAACCCAATATGTGCCGTGAAACACACATTTACACTCAATGGTAAACACACACCAGGGGGCAGCAGTGAGTACACATGCCCTATGCGATTGGCTGCCCTGACCTGGGCGTCCGTGGACTAGTTAGGGGTTCAGTGCCTTGCTCAAGAGCACTTCAGTTATGAAACAACAACCTTTCGATCAGAAGCTCAGTTTTCTAACCGCCAAGCCACATCTGCCCACAAAATTACAAACACTCTGAAAATAGAATATTCCAGTTAGTTTTTTATCTAGGACAACACATGATACCACAAGACACACACCATAGCCATTAGCATTGTTTAAAAGCCATAATGTGTCTTTTAATAGTTGCTTAAAGCACTGGTGATTTGAATAGCATCTTGTTTAACATCTTGTTATATAGTTGCAATATATTTTCTCACACATGAGCTATTTTGTTCTATTATCAGAATATAAGAATGTTGTTTAGTCATATTATGTAGTTTGTTTTGTGGTACAAACTTACAAATCATGAGGAAAACAATTTATAATGGGTGAAAAACAAAGATGATGTAGAATTAAACGACCTGATCACAGATGATGGTTGATGGTATCTTTTTTTGAATGTTATACTTGAATGCATCTGTGTAAAAGGAAGTTACAATTAGGGTTGCAACCTTTCAGTAATGAAAATAAGGGTCACTCGCCAAGAAAATTACTGAAATTACTGACCCAGATGTCCATCTTTTCTCTTCCCAACTGCAACGAGCCCTTTCTAATGACAGCATTACTAAGCATCTCTAAACTCATATGCATGAGGGGCTGCGAGAATATTCCCTAATACATTTCAAAAAGCACATGTAAGAGTGGATGAATAGAATAGAATAGAATGCCTTTATCTTATGCCTCTTATCTAATACACAACTGTCACACACAAGTATAACATTGTGACCACCTTCCTAATATTCTATTGGTTTCCTGGCCCAGACGCAACAAATGTATTTTGCAGTTGAATTAATTTTAATTACACTTAATTGTTGAGTCGAATTGAAATTAAGAAACGTGGAAACACTCATTCATAAAATGCAGGCAGAACAAACTTGTGCATAAATCTTTTTGTTTGTTTGTTTAATTACTGGCATTTTTGTCATCTCATAATGTTTATATGGCATGAAAAAGGTATACCTGCCTTGACCACTTGTAAAGTGTGTTGCTTTTTCAGTGACATTGGAAGATATGTGTGGTTGAGTCTTAGTCTGGGTAGTCCTTATATGGTGGTCATTTATTATTCATGGTTATGGACTGTAGTAATTATATGCTACTTGTGAATTAGCATACACCGATTTTGGGAACCATTGGTATTCATTGGCATGCGTTTGTTCTACTGGTGAATCTCTTGTATAGCAAGTGTTCCTGCATTCTGTGGAAGGTTTTCATGATAACCCAATTTACTCCGAATTTACTAACTGCTCATGTTTTATGGAAGGTTTCATGTATGATGCATCTTTGATGCGATGCACACATGTGCCAATCCCTACATGAAAACTACCAGCAGCTCCAATCTTTTCTCTGCTAAATCTAATGAGTATGCTTATGAGTGACTGCTTTAATCACACATCTAAAGACCTCTATAAACCATCACTCTGGAGAACAGAGGGAAGATTTTTTACATTTGGTTCCCAAACAGAATTTAATTCCAGTATCTAATATGCACTGTTTGCATTTGCACTTTCTGGATCCTTATTCAGAACGGCTAACAGAAGTGCCTCCTCAGTAAATTTACCTACTCCAGTAAAAGAAGACAATAGTCCAAGAGCACAAATCTGTTCAAATGTGCACCGTTTCATACATAATAGCTATTATTATGAATCTACTTTTTAACAAATTTGATGACATGTTCAATTACATTTATGGTTCAAAAGATTTAACTTAAAGCACTATTTCTGGCACCATTTGCTAGTACATTCTACAGAAATAATGTGAAATGAACCCCAATTACAAGTGCTAGCTGACTTTTATTAAAAATGTCAGTACTACTTCAGCCAATCGGTATTTAGATCTTAAAAGGATTTTATTTTTAATGTATGCTCGGTGGCAGTGGTTACCAAATTTGCCCTTGCAAACACCGTTAATTGATGTGAGTAAGTAATAAAGTTGGTGAGTTTGTGATGTCCTTTGATGGTCTTGATGGTTTCAAATAGATTCTGGACCTACTCCAACACTCATCAGAAAGACACAATTACTAATGATAACTCGAAACAATTCAATGAAAAACATTTCAACAATTGCCTAGTGAAATAAGCAGAGTGGTGAGGATTACACTGATTAAAACAGATAAAAGGTGACACTCAATAAAATTCTATTTAAATATAATTTGATCCGGTGAGTTTAATCTCGTTTCACTTTAGCCAAAGATAATGCTGATCTTTAACTGTGTAAGCTATTCTGGCAGTATTGGCTAAATCAATTGCACTTAACTAATGATATTAATAATATCATATTAAGCTGTCCTCTGTGCTCCCATAGCTGTTATGAGTGGATTACTGTAATGACGGACTAGGACGTCTTAAGTACCTCCAATTGCATTAGTAGAGTGAAGGACATGACCTCTTGTCTTCATTTACTGCGCTGTTATAAACTAAATATCCATACACATTTGAGATCAGATAATTTGACTAGCAGAGCTCCGTTCGTTAAATGACTTTTAAAAAGTAATGACTTTTACAATGTCTTTACATTTCTGACTTTAAAGCACATACTAATTGTGTATAATAATGCATGTAATGTAAGACAGGATTATAAATTCACTGCTAATATATTTATATTGTAATACATATTATAGATTATGGATAGACAAAATTCTAGGCATCTCTAAAAAGTAGCATGTAAAGTGACAAAGCCTTAATAAAAACTTTTACACAAAAAGCAACAACAAACAGAAAGTGAATAGAAATATATCCCACCATGCCATACAGAACACCAGTTCTTAGGAAACACTGTAGTTTATTTTATAACAATGACATGTTTCAACAACTCTAGATAAACTGCCACATTTCTCTCGCCAGTCTACAATTGGCACTGCAATTCTTTGGTTTGTGTATTCAAGTGGGTAGAGGGGTGCCCGAACTGAATGTTTAACCAACAGAATGATGCTGAAAATCCCGCTGCTTCAAATTAAAATAGAATATTCAAAACATTCAAAAACATCAGTTAGTTTTTGAATAGTCGAAACCTAAACAAAAAACAACCCAAACCCCGTACTTCTAAAATAGTGTGTGGGGTATTTATGTGAGAAGAGAGAAAAGATGAAACATGGGTGAAAATGGTGGCCTGGTCTAAAGTATTTCTCTTTTTTATCATGTGGACAATGGGGTGCGTTTAGATGTTCCAGTATTCACTCTGTAAAGAAATGTTAAAAGCAAGCCAACACGATGATGCATTTGATAATGTTCTTCTCATAAATGCAGGGTCCTCACTTAAAACATACCATCTACATAAACATTGTTTCAAACTAAGTATACCCATAGCAACAATATATCCTAATAGCTGTAGTCTATTTCAGTGGGATAATGTGCCCTGCCACATTGCACAAATTGTTTAAGAATGGTTCAGTAGACATGAAGAGTAAAACGTTAATTTTCACTACAGCGCAAATGTCGCTGGGTATATAACGGTTGCCCACTACTGCTGGTATCCACAATTTGAAAACCCAGTAGTGCTATCTACTAGTTCAGTACCTACATACAGACATGATGAGCTCTGTCTGGCGAAATGGCAAAGTACCCAGATCTCCCATTGAGCATTGATGGGATATGTTAGACTAACACCTTCTCTACCTCACAATTCACTGATGTGAGTTGTGAGATATTGTAGAATCAGCTGCCATTGACAACTGTCGAATGTAGTTCCAGTGGATCTGAGATACTCTATTGCAGGGGTCACCAACCTTTTTGAAACTGAGAGCTACTTTTTGGGTACCAACTAATGCGAAAGGCTACCAGTTTGATAC
>JAOTRQ010057711.1:0-14039 GCA_028565875.1 Hoplisoma paleatum | reverse complement strand
GTGTGTGTGTGTGTGTGTGTGTGTGTGTGTGTGTGTGTGTGTGTGTGTGTGTGTGTGTGTGTGTGTGTGTCTTTGGGAGGAGAGATAAAGTGTTATAAATGTTTTATTAATTATTATTTTATAATTTATTTTATATTTTATAATTATGTTCTCCACAACGTCCATACAGGTTCTGTACATCTTTATATGTGTAATAAATAATAAAAGCATTTTATTCTATTCTATTCTACACCTCATAATAGTAGAGGACCCTTTAAGCTAGAATCTCACCCATATAACCTGTAGGTGGCAGTGCAGAATGAGTGTTTGGGGGAAGTTTCTTTCCTCTCCAGCACACCCAGTTCTTCACATTTTACATGCAGGAAGTGCAACTTAAAATCACATCACAATGTAAACGTGACTGAAACTGGAGATGATAATGAGCTCACAGTGGGAAATCCTCCTGAGTGTATAAAAGAGCTGAAACCAACCCCACACTCTTCAGAGCATCAGCAGAACATCAGCAGAACATCAGAACATCAGCAGAACATCAGCAGAACACCAGCAGCACATCAGCAGAACATCAGAACATCAGCAGAACATCACATCTTCACAACATCAGCAGAACATCAGCAGAAGACCAGCAGAACATCACATCTTCACAACATCAGCAGAACATCAGCAGAAGACCAGCAGAACATCAACAGAACACCAGCAGAACATCCGCAGAACATCTTCACAACATCAGCAGAACATCTTCAGAACATCTGCAGAACATTAGAACTTCTTCAGCAGAACATCAGCAGAACTTCAGCAGAACATCCACAGGTAGAACAGAATTCATTTTTCTAATTCTATTTTTATTTGATATGTTCCATTTCTGAATCACGTGTATAATCAATTATTTCCACTGTTATTTAATGACTTTTCTTTTTTAATTATGTTACAATTATTACATTTCTATTATATTAGTTATTATTATTATTAGCTATAATAAGTTATATATTAGTTAGCTGATAAAATTGTACACATACATATTAATATAAATAGACAGCCAGACAGATAGATGTAATAACTTCAACCCAAATCAAATCAAAGTTTATTTGTCACATACAGAGTTATACACAGAACAACCGGCAGTGAAATGTTTTATAACTACTCCATCCAACACTTAAAACTTAAAACTTAAAATTATGGTTAACAAGCTAGAAAAATAGAGTATAAATGAACCTAATAATTGTAAACAATGTAATCACAAGGATAATTGTAAACACAATTAAATTGTAAACACAATTAAAAAGGTAACAAGTAGGAGATGGTAAGTCAAAAGAGAATAAACCTGTTTATATATATTTATATAAGGTGACTGGTTGAAAGTGACTTAGTGTCCATGTATGGTAAAGTGACAATGCAATGCAATAAAGTGTCCACACCACAATGATGTCAAAATACTCCATTATAATAAGCGAATGTATGCAGTCTAAATTTAAAAACAATTAATTGTTCTGACACACAATGTTTAAGATTTATAACATTTTGAATGTATACTACTTGAATGTATAAGTACTTGGTTTAATACCTGCGTCAGACCCCAGGTCAAACTGACATTGACTTATGGACTTTTAAAAGTCAAATTGCTACTTTAGTCTATTCGGTGAACATTTGATGAAATGGTATTGTACATTAGTAGTGAAAGAAATTTAAAAAGAAGAAACACCAACACACCCACACTGTCCCCTCAAGCCATTCCCCCCATTCCTGTATTGCCCCCAATTTCCACCATTGTACCGTTGACTCGTTCACAACATCTGTTCCATTTTCTGACCACCCCCCATCTTTATAGCTCAGACACCCTTTTAGTATTCCATCTGATCTTAAACTCCTTACCTACATGCCCACATTTCATATACTGTACCCTACCTGTATCTGAAAATCTTTTGACCCTAATTCCCCCAAACCACCTTCTCTTAATATTCCCTTCAGAATACTTAGAAGGCCTTCCATTTCGTATGTCTAGTTATATGTGTCTTCCAAGCTGTGCCCATGCTTTTGTATGTGTTAATAAACTACTCTGCAACTGAAGATCGCGATCTCCTGAATGCCGATATCACCAAGAGCACATTCAACTTGTTACAACTCACAAGCAGTCTATCCGTAACGAGTCAAACGGTGCCCTGTCCGGATCCCATTTTATATACCCTGTGTATGTGTTTTTGTAAACCTCCAAAATCCTAAAAAACAACCCTACCCCACTGTTTAATTTCCTAATTTCACAGCCCAGCAGATCGAAGAACAATTTTGTCTGCTGAAAGTATTAACAAATGCATGTGGCTTCAAGATGTTGGCTTAAACCTGTGAGTGCAGAATAACTGGTGATTGCTATGCACTTGTGTGCCCGCAGGTCCACAATATCGGAGTGCTCTTGCTTGCATTATTTTTAGTCCAGAACATTTTCCACAAAGTTCAACCCTTTCTTTTACCTTGTACTCTGACAAAATTCAATACGATTGCCAAGTTTACCAATACGACATTTATTTTGAGCACATGCTTCAAATAATAAAAAGTATGCTGAACCAATTATTTACTTACTTTTACAGTGGTGCTCTTGACCACAATGTTTTCATGAGCAGCGAGACTGTTGAACGCATTGTTAACTCGAGCTGGTGTCTTGAACAACATAAAACAGATTGTTATTTACAGCTATATGAGTTGTTTATATGATATACACTATTTTGTATACACTAATCATGCATAACATTATGACCAGACAGGTTTGGAGAATATTCCTGATTACTTATTATGGCATCTATTAATGTGTGGGCTCTATATGGCAGCAAGTTTTAATCACAATTTGTGCTAACTCAAAACAGTTATATTAATCTATAAACCGGTTGAGACAACAGAAAGAGTTGCACTAAGAAGACATTGCCTAAATCAGAATTCTGTATTTGGTGACAACCCCTCAAATGCAAGAACCAAAAACTGGCCTCTATTTGGCGACATTTGACAGCCATTTGACAACCAATTGGAGGCCAGTGCAGTACTCAATACTGCAAGTACAGTAAAAAATAATTGAAATAAAAAAAAGGTGAAAGTCTATGTAACACAATAATATTAAGATAAAGATACAATAGATGGCACTATTAAGCCAGAACAATACAAATGTCCAATTAGTATGCATAATACATTATAACAGGCTTAATTATTTACATATGCATAAGCTCATTTATGTCTGTAGCATACCCCACTGCTGTCGTGGCTGTGTCCATGGCTTGCTGGGGTATTAAGAAATTTCCTTGGTGCTGGAACAGGACGCTATCAGAAATTTAAAAAAAGATTATTCACATTAATAAAACTATTTAAATTAAGACCGGTAGAGTAACATTAAAACAAATTTAGCCAAATTACATATTAAGTAAATATTTCAATTTTACTACAAAAACAATTCTAGGGGTATGTTCAGGTTTACATGTGTTAAATGTTTTAATAGACAGAACCCAGACAATGAAGAACAAATATGTGCTATACTTGCTTAATTTGAATATTGTAAAGAAAATATGCTTTTACATAACTGGCATGTTTAAAACAGTATCAATTATTTTTTACATTTCTCCAATATGCTAAATGCAGGACATTTATGAAAAAGTTTCACCAAACTGAACATTATTTCCAATTTCAGTGATTGAATCAGAACAATTATTCACATTTACACTGACGAACATTTTATTTGTAAAAAGTTTTTTTGTTGACAAAAGCTAGAATAAATTATTTTAATTACCTTGAACATCTTTTAGTTTGGTTGTTATTGTTTCTCCTAGTGTGAGATGGCAGATTCCTTTTTGAGTGAGAGACAAAACTGAAAGAACATTCTTTTATAGTTGCAAAGCTAAACAGGCTCAACATAAATCTCTGGAATGTAAAGACTTTTTTTTCACATAGTTATTTCTATCAATAACATTCAGGTCAGCTGTAAATAAATTCATTTAAATTGTATAAAACGTATGAACAAACGTAATATAACAAGTTGTACAGTCCCCGAGCATTTTATTAATTATACATATATGCTACATACTTAAACCAGGCATAATATTATGAAACAGGTGACGTGCATCACACTAATTATGCTTTCAGCACGTCACACGCAGGTGCATCGAGGTGGAGGAATGGTGGACCTGAAGACCCAGGGACCACCTTGGAGGGGGGACTCGTCTAGTAGCCCTTTAAATTAACGTATTTTATTCTCATTTTTATAGCAACTCATTGACGGTAATTATATAAATGACAAATAACAATGTGCTTTTCATAATACCTTGAGTGAATTTATCTGCGTAAATGTTTCTTTAATTTTCTCTTTTTGTCCCTCACCTCAAACCCAAAAGTAGCTCGACCCTGCTGCGCTCAGAACAATTCTGCCAGGTTTGTGGTTTCCCTCCAAAAAGATCTGCATTCAAAATGATGTACCGAGTTGTAATTAAAAGATGCGGGTCTGGCAACTCTAAAATCAGGGTTTCAGAAACGGATATTAACAGAGAGAGCAAACAAAAAGCAGTGTTGCCAGATAGTGGTGATAGTTTCCAGCTCAAAAATATCAAAATCTTTTTGATCGAAAAGTATATTTTATTAGATAAAATAATTGCTGTTAGTGCTTATAGGCACATGCACATCATATCAACATGCAGCTAAAGCATACCACATACCAACCAATAATAAATACCAAATTTACAAAAGCCGAATTAATGCATTTATTATTGAATTACAATTTAGTGCTCACTGTTTCCTATTTTAACTATCTACATAACATATTCTAAATAAAATATATCTTCTAAGAGTTTGTAAGTTTATAGTATACCAGAACTGGCAAACATAAGTAAACAACAGATTTATTTAAAGATCATGGTCATTACAGAAATTACATGCAGACACTTAAAAGTGAGTTACATTATTTGTTTCAGCTGATTTTCAGCTCTTATTCGAGGTTATCTGGTTAACTAAACTGTCATTAGAACAGAAAGTGCTATTATTTCATGTTATGAATAAGAAATATGGATTAATCTCCAGATTTAAGTTTTGGTTCTGCTGGTTGAATGGGTGCCCTCTAATGGACATAGTTGGCCTCCAGCTCTCCAGGAAACAATAGGTATAAGGTTCCTAGTTGTTTAAATAATTTAAACATAAACGTAATTAAGTGCTGGTAACTTTCTTACATAGAAAATATGTGGAAGAGTCATTAAAAGGAAATGTAATGTACCTGCAATACCATACAAAGGTCTTCCATTTTACATACACAAAAGTGTGCATAATATTGCCTACAGAAACATTCATATATATTTTTACATATTATGTTTCTGGAAACCATTGCTGTTTGTGTGTAAACCAGTGACACAAAAATATTGCACAGATGGATAAAATTAGTAAATAATATCACACAATGTTTCCAGGCCCATCGTGGTACTTTCTATACACATTAAATATACAACAGCACACTTCACTCTATATTTTTTATCATTTTTTCTGAATGTGAAAGATGTAACACAACTAGGTTTCCTAAAAATAAAGGTTCCATGTAAAAAAAAATGTGGCATCACATAATATTGACCTGCTTTGGTTTATAATTATAATGCCCCATCAAAGGCCATTGTTGTCTAAGGACATAAGGATTGTACTGTCACAAGTATTAACTATAATTACTGTCATAAGCAAGTACACTTGACTAATAAGTGCTATAACAAATTTTCAATATACGTCAAGTATAAAAATAAATAATGTGCTGAATTGCACAAAGTGTCACAAAATGTACATGAACTTGCAGGAAAATGTATTCATTGCAGTCTTGCAGGATTGATAGATCTGCAATTGTTTCCTCACTATCTAGAAGCATACATATTCAGTGGTACCCTGCAACTCAACATGCCCTAAGCATTTGAAAGTCAACACCAATTACTTATTTGTTCCCTTATATTCAGTGTTTTTTTAAGCTCAACACTTTCTTTAAGCTAACAGTGTTCAAAATGTATTTGCCTTGCTTTTATTGAAAACCCATTGACTACAAATGTACAAATGATTTTTACATTAAACATATTTAAGTGTTTTAAAAATATTTTAGTCTATAACTTTCACACATCCCTCCCATTTTATTTTAACTGTTAACCTGTTCTACATACATGACCATATAACACATTAACAAATTTAAAGCTTGAAAAATCTTCCAAATCAAATGATGTTGAGTTCTAAGGTACCACTGTACTTAAGTTTTTACATATGTTAAATTTGTTCAATAAAAATACATGAATCTGATTGTTACATTTTTGACATTTAGCAAGCAAATTTAACAAAAAAAAATACATTACATTAACAGTCCGAGCAGTCAAGGGTTAAGAGCCTTGCTCAAGAGCTCTTCAGCAGCAAACCGCCTTAAGTGGGACTTGAACCAGTGGCCTTCCAATTGGTAGACCAGTATCTTAACCACTAGGCAATTAACTGAGTAATACAAGCTGGCTCCCAACATTCAGTTAGAGGAATTTGCTAGCAAATTACACAAACACAAGAGAGACTATAGCTCAATATTAACATGAAATGTTTAAAATCAGAATCAGTGTTGAATCCATCAGAAATCAGTATCCAGCGATATAAAATGATCACAAAACAGCTTTGTTTAATGTAAAGTGTTCACTTATTTTATAATTTGTGTTATAAACCTGAAAGAGGTTTTTAACACGAATCAGTTTATCAGTTTCCTCCTTAAACTTGTATGCCATGTCATGAAGTTTTTCAGCAAACCTTCTATCTGAGTTCCTTTTACTTCTTACCCGGTCCTCTTCACAGTCAAAGGAATCCACTTCCTTCAGGCTGCGTACAGACTCAGTAATGGCACACATACAGTCCAAACTGTCGATTTCCTTATAGGCTTGAGCAATATTTGCCAAATGATCATCCATGTCCCTTAGTTGTAAGTCATCCTGCATTCTGAGATACTCCACCCCTGTGTCAATGAACTTCAAGCAATCAGTGATGGTCTTTATCTGGGATTCAAAATCCTGTAAAACTGTATCCACTTCATTTCGGTACTGAATGCCTTTATAGTTCCTGGTGACAGTAGCCGAGCCCCTTGTTAACCCTCCAGTGGTGACGACCCCTACCCCGGCTCCTGCAGCCAGCACCGAGGACCCAAATGTCACTGGGGCAAGAGCAAGGCCAGCAGCAATAGCAACTCCGCCAAATGCACCTGTTGTGCTAACTGTTAGTTTTGCAAAACGAGATTTCTTACTTGACTTGACAAAACTATCTGCGATGCAATGCAGTCTGGTGATGTTATTCATCAGGCTTGTGCCATGCTGAAATATTAGCAACTCATACAGACGCATTGCCGATTTCACCTTTGAGATTGTTGAAATCAGAATACTAAAATAAAAAGAAAAGGAACAGTTAGCAGGCGGTGCCATTCTGCCTGTATTCATTTGTTTATGTCTTAGATATTATAGAGTTCTATTAACGCAAGTATTTAATTGTTTTATTAAGAATAAGTAAATTTACTAGTCTATAAATACTTAAGTAAAAGTAAGTTGAAAGGCTTTAATATGCACAGAACATAGCTTATTATCACCATACTTTGTGTCTGTTTCCTCGTCTTGAGAAACTATGGGTATTCTCTCACACACTAAGAATCCAGACAAGCAAATTAGAATAAATTTTTAGTATTAAAATAAGCACAAATACTTTTTTAATTAGTATATAGTAGTATAGACTTACCTTTTACAGTTCTCCACCACTCCAAGAGGAGTTCCCGCTCCTAAAGAACAGAAGCATTAAACCTAACTTCACAACAATAAATTACCTTAAAGCTAAAGCAAATCCTTAAGGAAAACAGTATATGGTTAATAAATGGATTTTTTTTCTCAAATGCCTAACCAATTTGTGTCATGTGAGGGGTGGGAGATATTGAGCCTCAAAAAGCAAATGGCGTATAGAAAGGTCCCACCTGGTGATTGAATGCACTACCCTCTTGCTTTGAGGTGACAGTGCTATTTATTGCGCCACCTTAATTAAACTGTAATATGAATTATTATGATGTTCCGAGCCTTAAAGGCTTTTGTTTAATTCATTCATTCATTCAGAATCTGTTTCACCAGCAGTTTATCCGAGTAGGTGTTAACTGGTTAAATACTGAATGAACTGGATTTGTATGATGGTCTAACAAAACAAACAACACCATAAAAGACACTACACACTTAATCTGCTAGCTTCAGGCAAACTATTCAGTACAATACGATCGTGCATAAACAGGATGAGGGACAACTTCTTTTCCAGGGCAGTGGCTTCTATTGGTCTCCTCCCCATCCAGAAACATAGCAATAGTATTTAAAAGGAACTGTAAGAATGTCCACATATACACAAAACATTCACACAAAAGACTTTGGTTTACATAAGGATTATACGACACCTGCAAATGTATAAAAATAATACATGTATCAGCGATATGTTATTTATGGAGTAGTTTGTCAGGCCTTTCTCCAACCAATAGCACTATGGGGATTTGTGTTTCTATGGGACAATCCAATAAGAGCTGAAAACACCCTCTGAGCTCTCAGCCAGACGTCTAACCGACACAATTTGGCCCTTGTCAAATTCATTCTATTCATTATGCTAGCCTGCTAAATCCTATACGTATCCATAAGTATATCCTAATATATCCCACCAACTAACAAGTGATTATTCACTTTACCTGTCAGTGTTCACAATGCTATGTCTATGAACACAACTATGAGAATAAATGTTTTGTTTACCTCTGCATTGCTGTCACCACTCACACTAGACTGTTTACTCCAGGTGAGAAAGTTTTGATAGTTCTTTTTTTTCTGAAGGTCAGGTAGACTTCTGCTCAGTTGCTCCTCATCTTCGTCATCCTGAGGATTTCAGTTCAATGAGTTCAATGTAGAAAGAAATATAAAAGTCATTGTTGCTTTTTAGTGTTTGATAAGCAATTATTGGTGCAATCTTAATGTTATATAAACTATTGATCAGTAATGTGTGCTGATTACCTCTGTCAGCACATCTGTTACATATGTGTACCCATGATCTACATGATTTTCTGGAACTGGCTGGGACAGCACAGGTATTTCAGTGCATACCAGTGCAGGCCGCGGTGGGGCGACAGGAGGAGGAGGTGAAGACGGTGTGATGCAATCCTATATAAACACAGTAATTACATTTTGTTCACATACATAAATAGTAGAAAAAATCTATCTTGTTGCATAAATATTAGACCTTTCAGGCAGAAAACAACAAGTTTTAACTCTAATTACGCATAACATTTTGACTACGGACTGTCACATAGTGGTTAAAGTACCAGATTAGTTATCAGAAGGTCGCAGGTTCAAGCCACACTAGTGCCAGGTTGCTGCTGTTGAGCCATTGAATAAGGCCATCAACCCTAAATCGCTCTTGACTGTATACTGCAACAGTAACGTAAGTTGCTTTAGATAAATGTGTAAATATCACTGATTATCTCTATCACGGCACTTGTTAGTGGGTGGGATATAGTAGAAAGCAAGTTTTTCATAAAGGTGATTTATTAGAAGCAGGACGAAATGGTAGAAGTTAATGCTGGTTCTGAAAGAAAGGTGTCAGATTACATAGTGCGTGGTTGCAGGGTTATAATGTCATGGCTGATTGGTGTATCAAACAGCCAATGACCTGACTTTGTGCTCCCAGAGTCTGTAATGGATTGCAGAGTAAACTGTAATTACAAAGATAAAAACATTTTATGATTTACCTTTAATCAGCAATCCTTTAAACGCCCAAGGATATTTCACATACTGGTACTATTGGTTATTAGACTTAAAAAGTGCAGAAAACAATGCAGGAAGCTTACCGGTGAGCTTAGAGGATTAGCTTAACCAAACATGAACCACACAATAAAATATCTAGTCTGGTATCTTTATTCATACACTCCCTTGTGGCTGTGGGTTTGTGTTTTCTCTTCACTGTTTGAGATAGGAACACAACAGTGGCTACAGATGACTAACAACATGAGGCTAACCGTCTACAAGTCTAATTCAAATCACTGTGAAGAATTAATACCTCAAAATGAGATGGCTCTGGTGTGAGAAGTAGATACTCAGAGATTTCCTGGTCCTCCAGAAATGTGGTACATTTTTCAGTCGACTGACTTGGCACATCTGATTTGTTCAGTGTTGACAGACTTCGTAAGTGTCGTACCTTGGAATGCTCAGGGGGTGGTGGACGACCTGGGCGATTGACACACCTGGGACTTGTTTCCTGACAAGGCAAAGGTACACAGTCGCAATTTGTTTATCTATGGATACACAGGAAACAGTATTTCCCGGTATATTCATAGTCCTGTAGAACTGCTCATATTTAAGACTAATATAAATAGGGGGATGTTTCAACTCATACACACAGAAATTGCATAAATACAATATATCTATGTGTATTAAGGTGTAATACTGAAACTAAATAATGATGTTATTTACCCGTGCAATTCCCCTTCTTCTGTACACACTAGACGGTGCACTCTTTGAGCGATAGGGAACATAATATTTTTTGATTGAAGACAAGCAACGCCTCTTGTCATCCTCTTCATCTTCTTTATTCTGTACATTATACTACCAGTTAAACTTTAAACAGAGATTTTAAAATGTCTATTATGATTACCATTAGGTATTTTAATGTTTTTAAATCAAGCATTTCTGCATTCTTCATCTTGCATTACATTTTATTTATGTATGCACCAGCTGATTACCTCTGGCAGAACATCCTCAATGAACTCATAAACATGTTCCACAGGTTCGACTATGGCAGACTGGGAAACAAGAGGCCTTCTAGGTGATAACATTGCAGGTCGAGGTGGAGGAGGGAAAGGAGGAGGTTTCAGAGGTGTGGTACAATCCTGTTTGGGTGAGACCAAATTCCATTAAAACTAAAGGTTTATATAGACACATCGTTCCATTAAGTACAAAAGAATAGATTCTCTAATCACCATTCATTTAGTACAAACAACTTTTTAAAAAATATATTTGGAAAGTGTTATATCATCAATCGAAGTAAAGTTCTTAAGTTTTAGTTTAGAATCCACGACTACCAAGTTACCTTTATTGAGCCTTTGTTTGCTTCTTTGGATAAAATGAGGTGGTAACTTAAAAGACCCCATACATATTGAAAAATATGGTGTGTTTGAGTCAAGTAACAAAGATATAATACTATTTAAAGTATGCTTTATACTACAATATTAATGAATTTATACTACAATTTAAATGAATGTATTTTATTAATTTAAGAGGTTTTTTTTTAACCAAACACCATCCTAAAAGTGGGTAGTGTTACAACGAATACAAAATGTGTTGTAATTTGAATTTGTTGTACATTGATTTTTCAGTAGTGCTAAGTTTGAAATTCGCTATAAAACTGATGTTGTAAAAGTCAGCAAAACAGATAAGTTGTGCAAATACTTTTTAAAAGTCTTACTAATTTAAACATGATGTATTTAATCATTAACTTACCGTGGATCTAATTTCCTCCTGCAGGACATCTTCATACTGTAGAACTGCTGTGGTCACACTACTGTTGTCCCAAGATCTTTCAAGTGACCTTGCACGCCTATGTAAACCCTATGAAAACATACCAGGATCAATAAAAGCTGAAAATTAATACATTTTATGCATTATTATGATTATTAAGTAAAACACTTACCTGTGCGCGAGGTTTTCTCCACATTGTGAAAGCAGTTGGAGGCACAACAGGTGGTGCTGCCTAACAACAAGGTACATTTCATTATTACTTTATGAACAAAATTTAGTAATATTATTAATGCTACATGCAAATGTTAAGATGCATTTGGCCAATTATGAATTGACATTGTGCTTATAAAATACGGTAGAAGTAAAGTACCTCAGAAATGACAGTGACATACTCAGGGATGTCAAGATCCTTCAGTAATGGATTATATGCTTGCACTTCTTCTGTCCGAATGGAGTTTAACCTTTGTAAATGTCGTACCTTCAAGGGGTTTGGCGGTGGTGGCCGAGCTGGACGTACATGAATCTTAGCATTTCCCCCCTAATGATATACATAGAAAATGTTGTTTCTATAATAGTATTCCAATAGTATTATAGCTGTTGAATAAACCCTGAGATTTCAGGGACAAAAAAAACCTAATATTATTATGACCATAAGATGATATTCAAGTAAATAACCGTATGCATCTAGATGGGCTAGGAGTGACTCAATAAGGTCCAAACAGGTTGTCACTGTTACCTGGAGCAATGCTGACTGCTTACTAACTACTACTATCTCTAACCCATCATACATGCCACTGCTGGAGGTTGTGTGTGAGGATTTATAAACCAAACACAACTACCGAGGTGGTCCCACAAATATGCAATTGGGTTTAGGTTTGGAGCAATGTGGGTACAGACTAATACTTAAGTTTTGGTCATGTTCTTCCAATGAATGTCCTCCTAGAAGATCACATATTCCTCTGGAAAAACAATTAGCATCTATGGATGTACACAACCTGCAAGGATATAACCAAGTTTTCTTTCACAGTCTTCCACAACTTATAAACCCACCAAGCCACGAGCAACATGCTACAGTTATCAAAAAGTATGACATGGTTATAATAATGAATTGACAGTGCATTTATACATTCTTTATTTTCATCAACTGATTCTGATATATGTTGCATACCTCTAGCAGCAGATCTTCTATGCATTCATAAATATGTTCTTCATGTACTATTGCCGCTGACCGGGACAAAATTGGCCTTCCAGGTTGTGCAGACTTATTTAAAGTAACTGGTGGAGGAGCAAGAGGGGTTTTTAGTGGGGTAGATTGATCCTGTTTATGGGAGACCAAAAAGTTAAGTGTTAATTTCGAATACATTTATAAGTAAAACAGCAACAATAATAAACAAGTAAAAGCATTTCATAATAACAAGACAGCTTCGGGGTCACCACAGTGGCTTGTGTTATTATTGATTTGCTATAGCTTTTGGCTGGAGCCTCTTTCTGACACAACCCCTTCTTACACTACAATGCAATTATTTGATTGTTTTAGAGCTACCTTATCCTGAATTTATGTTGTAGTACTGTGGGAGAAAACCAGAGCATCCAGAGAAATTTTACACAGACATCTTGAGAAACATTTAGTGACATTATAGTTTCAGTATACAGTACTAAAGGTTAAGGGCTTTGCTTAAAGGCATAATAGCAGCAACCTGGCCAAAGTGCTTATTACTGTGAGGCGACAGTGTTATTAATTTACTAGTATTAATTTATTAGTAAAATGCAACATAGTTGTATTACAGTTATATAAATGCATTAGGTGGCACGGTTGCGAAGTGGATAACACTATCACCTCACAGCACACACCCAACCTGTGATGATATTATTGAAGGTACTAAATTGCCCACAACTGTGTTTGATATGTTTTCTGTCATGAACGTAACCAAATGTGTAAAAAAAAGACTGTAATATCCTAATAAACAAACATTAAATATATGAAGTACCTTATCAGAGGTCATAGACATGACAAATACATAGTTAGAGGTGTCCTGGTCCTCCAGAGTCTGATTATGTATTACAGTGTGTACTTTAGCCTGGTGGAGGAGTGTCAGAGTTTGTAAGTGTTGAACCCTCGAGGGGTCTGGTGGTGGAGGCCGACCTGGACGTTCAGGGAACTCATAATTTGATCCCTGACAATACACAGACAATGCAAAGTTTTAGATATATGTGTGATACAATGCTTTATAGTGTAATGTTGTGTACAAGAAATTAGGAAAAGAAATGCAAGCAGTAGACTGTTTGTTAAAGCACTAGACTAGTAATCATAAGGTTGCTGCTGTTAAGCTTTTGAACAAGACACTTAACTGTCTATTGCACAGACTGTATCCTGTAATTGTAATGTAAGTCGCTTTGGATAAAGGCATCTGCTAAATGGTGTAAATATTAACTCTTCTCTACTAACTATAGGCGGCACGGTGGCTGAGTGGTTCAGCACTGTCGCCTCACAGCAAGAAGTCCCGGGTTCGATCCCCGGGTCGGGCT
>JAOTRQ010057675.1:0-14052 GCA_028565875.1 Hoplisoma paleatum | reverse complement strand
GGGTTACAATGACTGGATCAAATTATTGGGGGGGGGGGTCATAACCCCCCTAACCCCCGTGTAAATTACGCCAGTGATATAAATGTATCACAAAAATGTGTTAATTGCATCATCAGCAAATTTGCTTTGATGTCATTCAACAATTCTCATCTTTTTTTATTAATAAAAATAAGTGTACTTTGTTTAATGTTTTGTGTATTGTGTCCGTTGTGCACCATACAAATGGTCATTCATTGTGAGAAAAAAAATACTGAAACGTTTGTGGTCAAATATTATTAATTGCTTGTAAACAGATAATAACACAAAAGAATGCAGATATGCATACCATAGCAGAAATATCATTGCATCATTATTTTAGCTAATAGAACGCACAGACGTTGTGTATTCGTTGTGTATTTTGTATTGTTAGTTAAAAACTGAGTGATGTTAAACCCTATTGACTCCTGACACACTATTTGTCCCTCTGTCTCTTGTAAACTCTTACTAACTTTTTACAATTGCAAAACTATTTTTGTATTTGTCTTTACAGTCATGCCCTGCGTGCAGGCTCAGTATGGCACGTCTCCACCCGGTGCCAGTCCTGCATGCCAAAGCAACAGTTACAGCACATCTGGCGAGTACAGCTGTGATTTTCTCACTCCAGAGTTTGTAAAGTTCAGTATGGACCTGACCAACGCCGAGCTCGCAGCGGCATCTTCATCCTTACCCAGCTTCAACACGTTTACCGAAGCGGGTAGTGCCAACTACGATGCCAAGCCTCCGTGCTTGTACCAGCTGCCTCACTGCAGCGATCATCTGGCGGTTAAATCCGAGGGTGTCTCGGCACACGGTTACCCGCACGCGGAAGACAACGTGTCCTATTATAAACCGTCCCATTCAGCACTGAGCGGGTCTCCGGGTTTCCCAGCAGCCCCGGCGGCGCACTCCTGGGAGGACGCAACTTCTCTGCACGGTTTCCATCAGAACTATCTGACCGCTTCACATGTCATGGAGCATCAGAGGAAGAGCGCAATGACGCGTTTCTTCTCGTTTAAGTCGTCTCTAAGCGCGTCTCCGCCGGCGGCCTGTCACGTGCGCTTTGACGCTTCGGTGCACCCGGATGCGCGCGGACAGCACGGTTTTGCGCCACCAGGGCCGCTGATGAAGCAGCACGGACTCGCGTTTACCCACAACACCCTGCATATCAGTCACTCTTTGATGGAGAGTCCGGCGGCATCTAATTCTTCCTCTTCATGCTCCCCTCCGGCTCTCCGAGGCTCTCCGTCCGGTGAGGGACTGTGCGCTGTGTGCGGCGACAACGCCGCGTGCCAACATTACGGAGTGCGCACGTGCGAGGGGTGCAAAGGTTTCTTTAAGGTATGAATAACATACTTGTCGAAATGCCACATTCAAACACAGCACGGTTCACGACTGAATACTGTAATAACCATTAATGTACACTCAACTAGAGAAATCATAGGGGATGGTGTGTGTGTGTGTGTGTGGGGGGGGGTGACTGAGAAGTATATATAAAAAAAATAGTCACCCTATTAACTTTTATGCAAAAGATGCAAGACATTTGCCAGGTTAATGAAGGAGCAATACAAGTTATGTTCATGCTACTCCATGAACCTTTTGCATCCTGTACCTGCCACACAATGGCTTCAGTACAGTAAATAAAACAAGAAGTTGTGCAAAAAAATACCCCCAGCCTATAGACATTCCACAAGTTGACCATAAAATACCTCATGAAATCTAACTATTATTTGCTCGAACTAGGCCAATTCAATTTGTGTATGTCTATCGGTAAAAACACGCAAATGGAGAACATGCTAAATTTCTTAAACACGCTGACTAGAGACAAGGATCAAAACTGGCATCTTAGAATCCACATACCTGGTCCATCATCTCCGACATGAATTAACAAAAACTACCACACACGGACAAAGATTGTAAAGCGTTGTCAATTTAGATTTTTGACATATATTTCACATTTTTTATTTACATTTAAATAGTACATTACAAACATATAAACAAATAACTATTTGTTCAGTTTTTGTTCCAATTATGTTCTGCATAATGTTAGAATTTAAGTACACATATATTTAGTTGTGCTTGTTGACGCCCGTCTACTGCACATCACAAGGGCTTTGAGGTCATTAGTTCAAACCTCATTGATGGGCAGTGGCTTTGAGGACTTTGGCATGTTTTCACAATTCTGAAAGCTTCACAATTCACAAACTTTCACAATTCACAATGTTTATTTTTGTGACCAAACATTTTTAACAGTTTAACAATAAAATCATGATTTAGTTGAAAATTTTTAAAACGTTCCTATTTTGACGTTTACACATTTAGCAATATATACTCTTGTAAAGCACACCATATGCACATATTATAATTTTTTTTAGGTTACTGGCGTGATATTCCTCTAATATTTGTATTTAAGGTTTTTGTAAATACATAATGTTAATATAATTTGCTTTACAAATTAGCATAATTAAGGTAATTTTAAGACAGCTTAGTAAACAGTTTTCCATTAAGAACTTCACCATCAATTATTTACAATGTTTTTAATGGTACAATATCCAAATCATTGTTGTGGCACTCACACTATTTAATCAACCCTTCTTATGTCACTGTTGGACTATAGAGATTTATTTAAAATTTACTTAAAGTATTATTGTTTTTTGTCATTTAAATATGTACAGTGTGTCCTGTTGATCATCTTCATCTCATTATCTTTTGAAAAACAATCATTGTTAATGTAATTGATGAATAAAGTAAGGTTTGAAACTCACATGTAATTGTTGAAGGCAAGGTTACTTCAACTTTAATACGTTTTTAAAATGTGAGGAAAATTGCTGACTAGCAATTTTTCTAGAATCTTTTATCTAATATTTCTTTATTCTGACAATGTAGATATTTTTCCACACACAAAAA
This sequence comes from Hoplisoma paleatum, assembly GCA_028565875.1. Taxonomy (NCBI): domain Eukaryota; kingdom Metazoa; phylum Chordata; class Actinopteri; order Siluriformes; family Callichthyidae; genus Hoplisoma; species Hoplisoma paleatum. Next base: position 11,130 of record JAOTRQ010057675.1, on the reverse strand, counting down.
TCACATTTAAAGTTTGCTTTTGATACAACTGATGCTGTCCACTATTAAATCATTAATTTGTTCATGGACAATTTTTATATTAACGTTAGTCACACTGCCCTGCTACCTTTTTGCTTTACCCTGCTATTAAATGTAATTTTCCTTGCTGTTAAAATGGAAAACCATAAGTAATTTCTTGTGCTTTTATATACACGTGAATTAAGAAATAAAGATAGTGTACTTTTAAAATGAATGTACAAAATAACAAGAAACTGTTGTAGCTGAGATCAGACTTTAACGCCGAGCTTCTTTAATGCTTTAATTTTCATTCATTTAAACCTTGTGTACTCAGGGGACAGAAATCCCACGTTTATCTTGAACAGTAGAAATTTCATGTTGAATCTAATCGTTTTGGATGAGGCTGTGGAACTCCCAGTTGCCTCCTTTGCACGCTGTGGTGATGGGATAATTGCACTAATCTGACAAGTGAGGTCAGGGAGTCAGCGTCATGGGACCCCCAATTTATGACAGCCCACGGTTCAGTATTTACCCAGTCTCTGTCCCGCCTGGCACTGCATGTATTACCCAGCTTTGCTTTGTTGAGTACTGGCTTGGAAGCAATATTCTCTTTTCTTGTTTAATTATGAAACAATAAAATTTCACAATTTTAATTTCAATTTTTTCTCTGATTAGCGCACAGTGCAGAAAAATGCTAAATACGTGTGTCTGGCTAACAAGAACTGCCCAGTGGATAAAAGACGGAGAAACAGATGCCAGTACTGTCGCTTCCAGAAATGTCTGGTAGTTGGAATGGTTAAGGAAGGTAAAGACAAATATAATTTTCTTAATTTTTATCTCATCATTTTTACACTTTCCTGTGTGAAGTGTTTGCAAATTTTTTTATACTTTCTGTCAAATATTTGATAGTTGTAAGAACAGACAGTTTGAAAGGTCGAAGAGGTCGTCTCCCATCAAAGCCCAAAAGTCCACAAGACATCTCAAGTTCTTTATCATCTGCAAATCTCTTGAGTGCTCTAGTGAGGGCTCACATGGACTCCAACCCATCCATGGGTCGCTTGGATTACTCAAAAGTAAGAATATCTTATGCTGTTGTATTACACATACAAAAACTTTAACAGCCCTGACTTATTATGTATATATTTTAATTCGACTGATGCCTATTAAGCAGAAAACATGAATTTAGAAAAGTTATATGCTATGTTTTAATTGTCCTCTTGTCAATCTAGTCATAGCCAATACCGAGATTGCATTTCACTCTTCGACTACTACTGTTGACCTCCAGTCATGACCGAGAATAGCCACAACAATCCCATTACCCCTTTCATCACTAGTGATATAGCTCACTGCTTCTTACACCTGTAAGGAGAGTCATACACAGATCTCCTCTCTCCCCGATCTCATTGTACACGTGCCATCCTTCAACCAGCAAAGGTCACAATTCCAGCCAATAACTAACCCAAATACAGTTCTGGCAATCTGCAAGCACAGCTGAGATTCTAACCTATAATTTCAGCTCTGGTATGCTAGTGTATTTTATCACTGCGCCACCCAAACTTCCCAAATGCCTCCAACTTTTATGAAGAAACTCCTTTGTTCCTCACAGAACCCTAAGGCTGTCCTCACCCAACATCAGTGCCTGACCTCATAAGTGCTCTTTTGATTGTATGGGTACAAAATTCGTTTAGACACAATTATGAACGATGTCGAAAGCTGTGATTGCTGCAAAAATAGCCACAGACTTGAAACTGAATGTGCAATAACTGTATTTAAAAACTAACTTCATAAAAAAAAATGTCATTTTACATTTTCATTAGTCATTTGACATGAGCTTAAAGTTGTTAGGTGTGTTCGAAAATGTAGAGAGTTGACTTTTTGTCTTCCTATGTAAACAGCTGAGTAACTTGTCAGGGTTCTCGCTTTAATCATCGCCTTTATTGTCACGCATCTTGTCATTTAGAACAATGGGATGAACAGGCACAATTTCAAATAACTTCAAATAACTTCTACTGAAAGCACTAAAACTTCACTGATGATCTTGAACTTGCAAATACAAATCTGTCATACAAATCTTACACCCAGAGTAAATCCGCTCTATATGCACACTTTGCACAATGCAAAGGACCCCACTGATTAAAAAAGGTCCCTCAACTTCCTTGCAGCAATTAAGTGAGAGTACAGAATAAAACATGAAGCAAACTGCCATCTGGGCATGAAAACCTGGCACCACTGCTACTCAGTGTTTATATTTGAAAGACCGTGTTTTTGTTTTCACAGTTTAGAGTTTAATTCAGTCAGTTAAGCCAACTCAAACGCTACACCTGTGAGCTGAACACAAAAGCCAAGCCAGCATGTGTCTGGCCACTTTCAGGATGACTCAGTTCACTTTACGAATACAATTGTACTTCAATTTGTTCCCATATTCTCATATCGGAATCCACCTATTTACAGTGTTCACAGTTTAGCTGTCTTTAAAATCCACCTGGTTACAACACACAAAGGTACTGTTTTCTGCAGAATCCACCAGTTTACATCAGCACACAGAGATCAAAAGCACACATTGCTCCAAAAATCATACAATATTCCTAATATTAATTACAACAATAGTAATTAACAATAATAATTTTCAGCTCTAAAAATCTATTAAAAAATCTGGCATATTTTCTGCCAATCCAGAAACCATAGTGATGTTCTAAACTGTCAAGCTTTTGGGTGAACCAAAGTTCATCACAAATGTAATTATTTCATGATTCTTTACAAGATTTTAAATATTTAAAACATATTGTTTTTTACGATAATTGAATTAATATTGACAAACAGTGTATTGTCTTTTATTAATTATTATTTATCAATTATTAAAGAAAAGATAATAGTTAAGTGCCATGTGAAAATGATCATAGTTTAGCTTACAGGTTAGTTTTGAGATGCACCCTGCACCTTTTTTTGCTTCGAGCCCTAGAAGGGTCTGGACCAGCGCCTTGTTTTCATTTATTTCTAATAATCATAACTAATAGTTCATTTATTTGCAAAATTATGTTCAATTATTTAAAATTATTTAGCAGACAACTTTATCCATGGTAATTTACAATGATAATGCAACACCTTTTTTGAAATTTAGGGTTAAGGGGTCAACAATGACTTTGTGGTAGTGGAGCTTAAACCAGCTCCCTTCTGATCTCTAGCCCAGTACTTTACCCTTTAAGTGATCACTGTCTCATGATGTATAATTTTTGTAAGATAAGTCATTGTCGTATTTTAAGAGTGAGCTTCCAATGCCAACTCGTTCAACACTAAATCTGAAGTTTATTTTAAAGACTTACTAGGCAGTGTAAGAGTTCCTATCTCTCAAGCATGTGCTCTGGATGATGGAAATTGCTGTCTAGGTAGTCAGCTGCCTGTTTTTTTCTAACACGGCCATTGTCTTTACCAGGAAATATGATGTATTTAATAAATTTAATTAAAATCTTTGACATTTCAGTTCCAGCCCAATCTTGACTACCACAGCACCGGAGACGAGACTCTATACATTCAGCAGTTTTATGACCTTCTTATGGGATCTATGAGCATCATTCGTGGCTGGGCTGAAAAAATGCCTGGCTTTACAGAGCTCCCTAAATGTGACCAGGAATTGCTTTTCGACTCCGCCTTTCTGGAGCTGTTTGTCCTGCGGTTGGCGTATAGGTGAATATCAGCACCTTTCACTCCTTTTCTGTTTTTTTTACTGTTAATTTTCATCTAAATATGTGTGAAACCTTACAATTAGTAAAAAAAACGAAATGTCATTATATTACCAATAGCCTTGGATAACTGATTATGAAATTTCTGGAGACCAATGAACACAGAGTGGCCTTTCCAAATACAACAGCCAGTATGATTTAGGATGTGGGACAAAAGCATGCATACGATGAGTATGTAGGGAGAATATACCAAAATACTCACATAAAAGGACCAGTGATTTGTATAAAGCCCTGATCCCTACTGTGTATCTTTTTGAACACGCACCAATGCCTGACTTACCAAATGGTTCTTTAATTAAATGGGTACAAAATACACCCCAACCCAACACAGAAATATATATTCCTTAGTTGTATTTAGAGCCTGTTGCTACATTTATATTATATTGTTATGTTGTGTCCACTCCGTCAATAATCTATGGAAAGTGTTTAATTTCATTGTATAAAAACCATTACTTTAATCTGCTTACTTTATCCTGGTACAGGAGATACAGACAGTTATTTATTTTATTTATTAAGCATTTTAATGTCATATATTTAAACCCTAATTTATACCCATGACAAGAAACATTCATCACACAACGATATACAAGTCACATTAAATACAGCTGTGGACAATTTGTTTTGTTTTTACTTGATTTACCTGCATGTTTTGCCCTGTGGGAGAAAACTAGAATACCTAAAGTAAACCTAAGCGGACACGGAGAGAACATGCAAACTCTGCACAGAAACTCTCCGGGCCGACCAAGGCCCAGATGGTCAGACAGATAGACAGACAGACACACACACACACAGAGAGAGAGAACATGCAAATCCATAGAATAAAAACCAGGCCTGTTTTTGATGTGAAGTTACAGAGATATCAGATACATGCTACATGTCACCATTGAAGTAATTGAAGTAATTATGTTTTTATACTATTTAGAACCACCAAGAAGTAAATAATTACACAGAAAAAATACGTTTCTACACAAACCCTAAGGTTATTTATCAAACTGAGAAATAGTGGGACTGATATTCAGGTTACAGTCCAAAATGGTCAACAAAGTCATTAAGTAGACTCGCTGAGCTGATTCAGAATTAAACACATATACGTTACAAAAAACACATACACATTACAAAAATAGTGACAGGGTTTCCTCTACAACACCTGAACCACTGGTCTCACACCTTTTTAACAAAGCTTGAATGAACATTATCCTGGCAAGTCCCCATGTCTACCAGAAACATCATCACAAGCCCGAACAAAGAAGCTAGTTGTTAATATTATTATTATGTAATAAAGTATTGTGTATTGTTGTGAGCACTAAATAAACTTCATAAAACACTTAATTTTCTTTATTATCCAACTAGATCTAATCTAATGGAAAACAAGCTTATTTTTTGCAACGGTGTAGTCCTGTATAAACTGCAGTGTGTGCGAGCCTTCGGAGAGTGGATCGACTCGATTGTGGAGTTCTCTGCAAACCTCCAGAGCATGCATATAGACATTCCTGCCTTCTCCTGTATGGCTGCTCTAACAATGGTCACAGGTATGATCAAAAAACCATTTTCTCAAAGCACATCTTTATGCTTCGATTCATGTTTTAAGAATTAATCACATCTCTTCACACAGAGAGACATGGTCTTAAAGAGACTAAGAAGACTGAAGAGCTCCAAAGCAGGATTTTAAACTGCCTAAAGGATCATGTGGCCTGTAGTGGGCATCTGTCAAAACTGCTGGCAAAGTTGCCTGAGCTGCGTAAGCTGTGCACACAAGGACTTCAGCGCATTTTTTACCTGAAGCTTGAAGACTTGGTTCCTACCCCTGCTATTATTGATAAACTCTTTCGTGACACATTACCGTTCTGAATTGAAGTCAAGCGCTGACAAGTACTTCTTTCAATGGAACATTACATTTTATACACTGCAGCGCAGGATGCTTGGTGAATGAAGGTGGACAAGAGTAAAGAAAGACAAAATACATGATATTGAAACAGAAAACTTAGAAGAAGTGTCTGAGCATTGGACACCTTTCGAATTGTTAATAGTTTATTTACTGATTATATAGCAACTTTATTATGTGTTCGCAATGTTATGTATCCTTTTTATAATTTTGCTGAATGTGCATGTAGAAACTGACCATCATGCAACTTTTATTATAGATTGATTGATAACGAGACCAGGGTTGGGCAGTACAAATTATTTACTTTACAAATTATTATTTATTTACTTTGAATTATATATTCCTTGTAGTATACAAAATATAATATGATATATTATGATATATGATATGATGTATTATAATATACTATTTCTGCAAGAAACAATTTAAAACATTCTGCATACATTCCGTATTTATCTACAATTTAAATCCATAAATTTGTTCTGGTTCCTTATATGCTTAAATCTTGTAATGTTGACCGTTATACACCAGCTTTATCCTGGTAACAAATCACTAAGTAAAAGTAAGTAAAAAAGCACTCTTTAAATCTTCTGTTTAGAACACAACATATTTGAGACATTTGTTCGCTTGGGGTGGATGGTAGTATAGTTTCTAACTCTGTTGACTTGCAGCAAAGAGAGCCTGTGTCTGCCTAGCTTTACTTTCCTATAAGTGAATGTATATGTCTGACATGTGATGGACTAGCATCCTGGCTGGTGGTTCCTGCCTTTTACCCAATAATCTGATAATTATAGAAAACTAAAGAATAACCTTCAGACTATTTATTTATGCATACAATCATATTTTTATCTATAATTGTGTTATGGTTGCAATCGACAAATGAGGTAGAAACAAGCTACAGACCACCGGGCCACTACAGGATGTGATTCACGTATTCACTTCAGGTCATCCAAAGCAGATCATTTAAAGTGCATGAAATACACAAATTAAGCATCATGTCTCCAGGACCATTAACTCTGCATATTAGATGTTAATTTTAGAATAAAATGTAATTGTTTAAATGCCAAAATTGCTCAAATTACTCTTAATTGCCTCTTGTAGGCTGATAAAAGTGTTATAGTTTGAAGGAATGACAAGTGTTTTTAAAAACTATGCTGCCCAACTCTGGTAGAAAAACATAATATAATACAATACGATATAGCGTTTAATATTTTATAACATATCAATATAACAAAATATAATGGAATATAATATAATATATGCCGGTAGTATTTTTTTCGTTATCTGCTTGTTAATATTTTATACTATACTTTCGAAAACGAGGACAATATACTTACACAAACTCAGATATTCTTTTATCTAATACTAAGCATGTTGCTAATGTCAGTTAAATGCTAACAAACGACTGAAAAACCCTTTTGAACACACAGGTAAAGTGAACACACCCCCGTGGCTGTTAAGAAGCGAAACAGCGGATTTATGGAATTGGCTGTATGAAGGACACAATATTGTCTAATATAAATAAAACAACTTCCATAGGACATTGTTTATATTAATTACAAGGACTGTAACTATTGGCTGCATGAATTAAGAAATATTTAAAACATTTGAAGCACTTTGCTTATCTTCGTGATGGGCGCGTCTCTGGGTTTTGTTTTGTTTGATTCTGGAGGGACTTTAAGACAGAATATGAGATTTCGCTGTGTTTATTTTATATCTATAATAATTTCATTTTTTATCAGATATTTTTTACTCATGGTGCATATGCATGAGCGGTTCCTCCGCATTTTGTAATTTCATATTGAAATAATCATGAATTTAATGTTCGTACTGTTTCAGTTTATCTTTAATTTAACGCCACAGCATCACAACTGCAACGTATTCCGATTACATTTTAATAAAGCTATGAAATTATTGAATTAAAAAGAAAATGATACTGATTTTGCTTCGCAATTTTGTGTACACACACACGGACAGGATGAATTTTGTGCTTTGCTAAATAAACTTGTAATTAAACTGTTTTTTTCTTTACCCCCTTTTTCATGTTTTATTTATTAACCATGCAATACAATAAAAGCTCTCAAACTAGTACACACACACGCACGCACGCACGCACGCACGCACGCACACGCACACGCACACGCACACGCACACGCACACACACACACACACACACACACACACACACAATTTCAGTATCTCCATTTAACCTGCTTTGTGTGAGGAAACACAAGTTCCAGGAGGAAGTACCAGGAGGAAACCCATGTAGACATGAGGAGAACATGCAAACTCCACACGAAAAGCCCTGGATTGCCTTACCTGGGCTTTTTGCTGTGAGGGGACAGTGCTAACCACTAAGCAACTGTTCCAAATACATACATACATGATTGGATTGTGTATTAATGACACTTGTATATTTGCATTAATGTCCCACTTGTATTATTAAAACTACTAACAACTGCTCAGAGCTTTATCTTACTGGTTATATTTTATCCCAAACCTAAAATCTAGGATGATTTTAATTTATCACTAGATATGAGATAAGCAGTATCAAAACAAAAAATAAAAAATGGCTCATTAGACAACAGAGGAGATTTCAATGAAAATTCAATTGATTTCCTTAAAACAAAAAAAGAGCAAAATGCAACCATCTTATTAAAAAAGATTCTTGTCTTTTTAAATATTCTTCTCAGTGTGCACCAGAAAACAATCAATATGTAATTCATTAGAATATTGCATTGCGCTATCAAGTTAATCTAAACTTTGTAGGTGTCATATATTGTGTGAGTTCTTGTGGAATGATTTGAATAAATTGCTTCATAATTACAGACACATCGAACCCTCCACCTTGGCTCATGGGCTAAAATAACAGAACAGCACATCAGGTTTGTAGGGTAAAAAAATAGAAATCTTTGACTACAGTGCTTATCAACAGTTCTATCTTTTAGTAGAATTAGCCCAGAATTATGATGCAATTTCTATTGACAAAAAAAATCTATAAGACCTTCTTGCCTTTTTATAGTTTAGTCCTTTGGTGATGGTGTAATGGAGGATGCTTTGTTGGCCTTTTAATGCCATTCAAGTATTGTTTGAATGTCACAACATGTCTGATTATCGTTGCAGACGATGTGCATCTTTTTATGACCTAAAAGTATTACTCATATTATTAGCATGGCTATTGGTTGGAGTACTTCAGTGGCCTTTCCAATCCCTTAAACCTGTGAAGCTTGTATGAAATGTTAAAGAACGTTGCAGTGTGTATGTGTAGCTGACAACTCCTTTGTGATGATGTGGCCTTTAAAAAATGACATAAAGACCAGGGGTTGGTCGGTCAGCAAGAGGAAAAGCAAGAGGAGTCCTGGTTACAATTTAAATAGTGTTTAAAACAATCAGTAGTAATTTCATTCAATCATAAATATTTCTGGCATGTTTGTCTGTTTTTGATTTTATCATTATTATTTTATTTTATCACTTTTCCAGCTTCTGCTTTATTGGAACTATGATACAATTTCTTGATTACAATGCAGAATGCACCAAAGCTAACACTTAGACACAGGCTATAGCAAGTCCACAAAACTGGCCCTAAAAGTGCAGAATGCTCTTTCAAAAAGGTCAGAGCATGTTGTGAGCCTGTTACTAAACAGCTAAAACAGCCAAACCCTGCCAGGATGCTGCAGCTACTGAGACATTCAATTAGGTGTTATAGGAATCGGAGTATATCTATACTTTGCTGCGCAATTACATCTAAAGGCCTTAGGATTGAGTGGACACAGTATTAGCATCATCCTGTTTTACTGCAAGATCATCTGACGAACCTTAACTTTAAAACAAAACTGTAAAACAATTAAAGAAACATTTCTCAGCACATTCCATAAGTCATTATTATAAGGGTTAAGTCATTGTTGATTTGTGTATATCTGTGTCGAAAGTCTTCATTAATGCTTAATACTTAACATATACTTTGTCAAAAGTATACATTGTAAAAAGTAGGTTGATATCTAGTCACAAGTTTATTTGAATACATATTATCTTATGGATCTTATACTAAATCCATGGAAATGAATATGAGCTGGCAACCTTTTTACTGAACTCTACTGAGAAGATATGAATGTAGGAACATTTGCACATTCAGTTGAAGGAGCGTTTGTTTGCTCCTGCCATACTAACAACTTAATGGAAAACATTTGAATTCACACTTACTTTTATCAGGTATCAGTCTTCCTCAAGAACTCAGGTGTACTTGGCAGCAGTTATGGTGTCCATCAATCTTACCACCATCTTGTTTTTATTTATTATGGCTGATTTGTATGTTTTTCCAATTATCAATCAAGCAGGCGCTATCTATGGGAAACGGAACTCAGTCTGACACTTTTCAGTAAAGGTAAAATTCTCTTTTCACCCACATTTACACAGATATTGGCTTTTTGAGCAGATATTTGAGCTGGTACTATGTTTTACTATTGTGTAAAGAGTGTTAGAAATTGGCAAAGCAAGCATTAGACTTATAGAATATTTGACACAATCTAGGTTGTTGTTTTTATATATCGGTCAGGTATCGGTAAGGTTTTCTTCAACCATACAGCTTCAAAGAATGCTATAAAACGCTTGAAATACGTTATGACAATACAAATTGTGTTTTGATATGGAACTAAATAAATGGTAATCACAAAATGATGTTCTCAATTCTTTAAGACTTTGTCATTCTGTGTTTGATGAACTCAGTATAATATACTCATCTCATAAAAGTAATTCACGTTTAAATATAACTTTCAAGATTGGTTTTTAAACATTCTCCCTCCTGCTTTAATTCTTATTCTTTTCTCATCTAATTTATTGTCTCCCCTCCTCCATGCAGGTGTCAGTACTCCATCCATGTATGTGACATCTCCACCTGCGTACTTGGGAATATGAAATATTGATTTATTTTCATGAAAAAGGCCTTATAAAAATGATCACATCCATGTGTTGGATTAACACAGTCCAGATCAATACACACAGGCTTCAGACTGTCACCAGCGGTGAGATGTAAAAATAAGGAGATCAATATTATCTAAGAAGTGTCACATTTATTATAATTATGAGGCTGAATGACTGGTGGTAGCAGATCGGTGGAATTTAAGGTTGGGAAAGGGTCTTTCTGAGGAAAGCATGTGTATGAATGTAAAACTGGATGTAAAGTGGGGGTAAGTGAAGTGAATCAAACAGTTAAGTCACCAGTTTACTAGACTGAAATAAAATCAACACATATGTTTAAATCAGTTGTAATATAATTATGGTGCTCTAGAGCTTTACTTACAGCAGTCATTAAAAATCTCTCCAACTCTCCCATCTGATTTGCTCAGCTTTGACGCTGGACCAGCAGATCCCCTATTTATATATATTTAAAAATAGGACGTAAAACTAGTGTAATGACCACTACCAGTATACATTTGCATGAAAGGAAATGTTTTTCAAAAAGATTTAAAATATAATAAAAAAATGTAAAGTTAATTATTATTAATTAATTCACTATCT
>JAOTRQ010057666.1:0-14053 GCA_028565875.1 Hoplisoma paleatum | reverse complement strand
ACCAATGGAATTTGGCCGACTAGTAATTTTTTCGGTCGACCAACGAATAATCGATTATTTGCGGACAGCCCTAAGTTTTACAAAGATTAAAGTTAATGTACCTTAATAAAATAACATTTACCCTGCTGAGGACGAGGTTTCTGTTAATTATGACCGAATGTGTGAGTGATTTATTACAATGGCAAGAAGTATGTTTTCGACTTCATACCAGGGTTTATTAATCTGTGTCAAGAGGTATCTTTATTTTGCTGAATAAATTGATTTAAAGCCCTCACAGTGAAACCATTCATGCAGAACATGTTCATGCCTGTGTTTACCCCAGGGATTTTCAGTAGAACACAATTACTAAAATATTTGTTAGCAGCAGCCCTAATCATCATTTTAACACCTTATTTAACAGCAACCATCAGATTTTCGTATCAATATCTGTATTTTTAACCCATTTAATCTTATGTTTTGGTTGTAAGGAATGTTTTTGGTTCTCTTTCCTCGTCGAGTGTGTTATAATTATGTGTAATGAATACCGTGTGTGTCTATTAGAGATCATGTGGTTGTGGGTCCCTACGTAAACCTTGGACCTGCCGAGCTGTGTGGTACATGTTCTTACCCGGACAGGAATGATGTGGGAAGGGCAGTGGACGACAGGCAGCCCAGAGTCCATCAGCATCTGGCGTAGCAGTTTGACGTTGCGCTGGTGCTTGCGGCGTAGGCCCCGCCCCTCTTCGCTCTTTAGGACCCTGATTGACTCCCGAGCTCCGGCCAGCAACATGGGGGGCAGAGAGGTGGTGAAGATGAAGCCGGCGGCGTAAGAGCGCACCGTGTCCACGAGGGTGGCCGTGCTGGCGATGTAGCCTCCCACACAGCCGAACGCCTTTCCTGTGCACACACACACACACACACACACAAAATACACGAATATCAAATCATGCTCAGGTTCTAGTGCCATCAGCTAGTCTGAAAAACAAAACACTCATAATAAATCATTAACAAAATATTGAAATTAGCCTCACTCAATTCCTAAATGTTCCAACAACAATTACCAACAAATTTATAGATTTTACTCTTTGCGTAGCAATGAAGTTAATTCTAGATAAATGTGTCGTCAATGTGCTCCTCTAATTGGCCCGTGACCTGGTGGTTAGACTACAAAGCTTGTGAACAGAAGGTTGCCGGTTCGATTCCCAGAGCCAACAGGTCATGATTAAAGTTTCCTTAAGTAAGATATTGAACCCCAGGTGGAGTTGAAGGTTGCAAGATCCATGAGGAAGGTCAGCAGGAGGTTCTTATCCTCCAGATAAGAGCGAGGTCTGTCTCAGACAAGAACCTTCTGAAGGATCTGGCAGCTTTTGTGCTCGGAATAAAAAGCGCCGGTCACTCGAACCCTGTCGAGGACAGAACAAGGCCCTATGGGAGACTGGGAGGAACACAAGAATGGTTGCCTGGCAACAAGAGAGCGTTCAGGTTCATGTGGAGTCTGGGGAGGAGTACGTGACTGGAACAGATCCCTCCAGTCACGTACACACGGTAATGCTCATTGTTTTCATTCTCGGTGTATGTGTGTGTGTGTGTGTGTGAGAGAGAGAGAGAGAGAGAGAGAGGGGGGGGCAGTCAAGTTCCTTGAATTTTGTAGTTCTACAAACTCTGTGAAAAAGTCAAACAACCCACATGTACAGAACCCTTCAAGCTTTTCTGAGGCGTGGGAGTTGGAAGAGCTCTGGTCCTTCATCTTTAAAAGCACTAAACTTTTCAGAAGTTCTGAACCAATCAGAACGCTTCTAGAAAAACCAAGTGTTTCAGCGTTCATACAGCGACAAACGCGCGCACACAAAAGCCAACACACACAAACAGCCACCAAAAAAGTCCCACACCCACCACAGCACACCCACACACTCACCTAGTGTTCCGGAGATGATGTCCATCTTGTGCATGACTCCGTCCCGGTCACCGATCCCTCCCCCTCTGGCTCCGTACAGACCCACGGCATGAACCTCGTCCACAAAGGTGATGGCACCGAACTCGTGAGCCACGTCACACATTTCCTCCAGGGGACAGACTGCACCTACAGAGGCACACCCGAACACAGAAAGTAAAGAATAAAGTCTTAAACATTGTTACAAAACCACAACAATGAGACATTTTGTCCTCGTCTACACAACCACACACAAAACGCAAAAAAATAATATATATACACACACACACACATCTGTGTGCAGTTAGATGCCTTGGTAATGATCGATCATCATGAACCACTTTCCCTCTAGAGCTTCATTTCCCAGACTCACCGTCCATGGAGTGCACGGTCTCGAAAGCCACAATCTTGGGAGCGTGCGGGTCCGATTTCTGGAGAAGTTCTCTCAAGTGAGCAACATTGTTGTGGCGAAAGATGAACTTCTTGGCGCCGCTGTTCCGGATCCCCTGGATCATGGAGGCGTGGTTACCAGCGTCAGAGTAAATCTCAACTCCTGTAAAAGATAAAAGAGAGTCACGTCAACAAGTTTATGGACGCCTCGATTAGCTCATTATTCTGGGTTACGAATTTAGTCCAGTCAAGATATTTAGAACTAAAGCCTGGAGACAATTTTGGGACGGCTTGGTTCTGTCTTACTCCTCGTATGGTGTGATGTAAATGGGCACAAACTAATAAACTAATCAACAGATCTCAACCCCTGCTGTTGAATCGGATGAAGTTACCCGGCAGCATCTTGGCGAGGGTGAACAGGGTGGAGTCGTTGGCGACGAAGCAAGAAGTGAAGAGCAGCGCGGCGCCTTTGCCGTGTAGGTCGGCGAGTTCATGCTCCAGATCCACGTGGAATTTACTGGTGCCCGAAATGTTCCTGGTACCTCCGGCGCCTGAGCCGTGCCTCTCCAACGTCTCCCTGCATGACCGAAATGTCGAGAGGTTCAATCAGATTTGGATCCCACGGACATGGTTTTTAAAATTTTATGTCCAATTTTTTTCTCAAAAGATAAAACAATAAACCCTGGTGTTTACCTGTGTATAACACTGTAATACACACAATAAAAATCAACAAAATTAAGTGTTTCCGGCAACAGCTCAATAGCATAGAAGTGGTGTAGCATGTGAACTTGTTTTTCAAGGACATGTTTTGTGAAGCCCATTGACCTAGTCGAACTAGAACAAAAATACACAGTGTATGTACCCTTTAAACCAACCCAATATTATAAAATAACATGAGTTTTTTGTTTAGGTCGATGAACTTCTGGTCTTTTAGTAGGATCTACGTAGGCACCCGGGGTATAAATGATGCCCAGGTGAAACTCTATATGACGCCAGGAGACCAGGGGTGACCCCGGGCGATTCATCGAGCACTCACATGACTGTCTGCACCACGCGGGGGTGACGACTCATGCCCAGGTAATCGTTACTGCACCACACAGACACATCCCGCCGTTGGAGCAGAGACTCGGAGTAATCGTCAGCCATGGGGAACTCTCCCGCCCGCCGGTTCACAGTCTTAAACACGCGGTAAGTGTGGTCATTCTTTTTGGCTTCAATCTTCTTCTCGAAGAACTCGTCGTAGCGGAAGTTCGAGACGGCTGAAGGAAGGTGGGAGAAAAAGAATCAGTGCACCGTAACATCTGGATTCAGATTTTTTGACTGTTATACAAAGTGACAGATTTAAACCAGAATAGAAGTACACTGCAACAAACTGGCGACCTGTTAAGGTTTTTAGTGTAGTTGCCCAGTGGGTGTTCCACGAAATAGCATTAAGTGCTGGTAAAACTGGATAATGAATAGATAATCACAAACATTGTATTTTATATTATCTGTCTTCAATTTCATTTTGTTTAAAAAGATAAAACTGTTAGCGGTTCCTGATTGGTTCTTGTTTGAGGAGTTGCTGGAACATGGCGGTTAAGCTACGCTTCAGTTCCTCTTCCTCTTAACTGAAATCGGAAGCTGATAGAGCTGAGAAAGTGCTAGTGATATTTACACTTCGGCATGTTCTCCTGCAGCAGGTGAGAGACCTGCGTGGGGCGCTGTTTCATCAACTTCTTCATCAGGTTTCCTCCAGACTTCACCTCTTTCACATGAGAGTTCAGCTCCACTTCAGAGACGTCTGAAGAAACAAAACGATCTTTTAGCACCAAATCTGCTCAGGGTTCCAGTGGGTCCGGTTCCTGAATTTAGGGATTCTGATCAATATTCCTGTTTAATGAATCGATAGTCAACGATCGAAAAAACCATGAAAACCATGTCGCCAAATTGGGCTTCATTCAAAAATGTTAGCACCTACCCCAAGAATAAAAATGCTTTCTTTCTTTAGATAAAGATCACAAAGTATTTTATTAATAAATACATTAAAAGAAATCATCAATGTCATGTCAAATCACATGGTGAGAGATTTGTTACTACCCTGTTAGGTACAACGTAGCAACAATGTAATAAATCCTGTAAATAAAATCATGGTGTTGAATATGTGTTAAAAATTGGAGGAAACAATTGGCATCGTGAATCGTAGTGCATTGTGGGTATAGTAAAACACATCATTAGCTTTATTAATACATTATTATTGATGGAATAAGAACCTTGTTGCAGTGTGCGGATCTCGGACACATCCTCCTCCAGATTAATGCTGGCCTGTCTCACTACGCCGCTATTCTTCTGCCCCATCTCTGCCGCCAGGAAAGGGCACTTGGAACCTGCCGGAGCTTTGGGGTGACCACACGGCATTTCAGGGGCCTTGGTTGCCTCTAAAAAAACAAACAAATGTCAAAAATGTCAACTTAGTAGTAGAGTCTCCCCCCTGGTGGTTGAACGTTCGTGATGAGCTCACCGCTCTGGATGACATCATCACTCTTCTGAAAGTTGGTGGCAGTGGAGGAGACGGCACGGACCAGAGGTTTGGATGCCAGGTCCATCATGACAGGGCACCTGACGGCGTAGCTCACCAGAGTTGTTCGAGCCTGCTGGAGGAATGTCTGTGGCATGCGAGCCAGGAAAGGGCAGCGGAAGATGGCGTCCATGATTGAGCGTCCAAAGATCTGACATGAACAGAAGAGAAATTCAAATTTGATAAGAACAGCAAAATAAGGGGCCTCTATGAGGAAGGAAGTGACGCATACAAAACCAGGATTAAACTTTCAGTTGGAAGAGATGCTGACGATCAGGGATAAGAAGTGAACATATTCATAATGATTGCTGTTGCCTTGGTGACGGCGATCAATTAAGTAATTGTGGTAATTACAACCCGAGAATGAGCTATTAAAGCTATAATAGTCGAGTTCGGTTTCATGTCGATCATTCCTTCATTACAGAGAGCAATACAATTACAAAAACGCCTCCACAAATTTAAGAAAACCACTAGATCTAAAAGCACTGGACAAACCCCCTTTAAAAGCTGGACAAAATCTGAACAAAATCCTCTTTCGTGAACCCCCAAAATCTGTGGAATTTTTTTAGTAAACCCTCTTTAGTAGATCTACAAGATCTAGAGCAAAAGCTCCTCAGTAAATCCATAAGATCTGGACTAAACCCTCATTAGTTACTCCTTAAAATACTCCATAGTGGAGCAACAAGATTCGGACCAATAATTCAGTCTCAGATCCGCAAGATCTGGACAAAACCTTTTTTCATAGATCCACACGATCTGGACTAAACGATCCTTAGTGGATCCATAAAAGTGCTGGATTTTACAATCACATCAAACTAAAATCCCAAACAGCTGGAAGGAAAATAAGCCATTCAATGCGAGTTCTGAAGCACTGAGTCAGTGTTACGGGTCTGAACCCGCCACCTTGTCCACGCCCGTCTCGGGATATAATCCAGAACAATTATGACTTTGTTGAGTCCTGCTGATCTGCACAAAATCACTGATCTGAGCACGATTCTCACAGATTTCCCATGATCCCTCACACGCACACCATCTTAATGAACTAAGCTTAATCTGAACCGAAATCATCCAGGTCACGCGCCACTTCTTAACAAAAGCAGGGTAGAACTGTCCCACTCTGGTGGGGTTTTAGGTACAACTAACAATGTGCTAGGATGGATTATACACTAGCACACCAGTGCCGAGAATGCCCAGTTTAAAACTCACCATTGTTGTTTAACATGTTTAACAGAGCTTCTTGTTCCAAAGTGTGTTGGGGGGGGGGGGGGGAGTACAGAGTGGATCTAACCTGGAATCCAAACAAGTCTCTTAGACTACATGATCTGATGGGCACACACCTCTTTCTTTTATCTACTGAGTAATGCTCCAGAAGAAAAGATCAAATTACACCAAAATTTCAAACCCGAGCTCCTGTTTTAGGTTTCACAGACACGCCCAGAACCATTCCCAGTATAACAAGTTCCATTCTTACTGCTTATTAAATTACGGACCAGACTGAACCTGTAGCTTATCACCTTATTTCATAAAGATGTACCAAATGAGAGAATCCAACGTAATCACCAAAACACAAATTAACACTCAATGAGCTTAATGTAAAAAAAAAAAAAAAAAGATTAGTCTTCATAACATCTTGTTGAGTGAACATAAAAATCACACAGATTTATAGTAGTCGTTAATGGCTGTACATGTACTAATGATTTATTTTCATTACTACGAGACCCTGTCAAGGAAACCCCAGCTAAAGTCATCAAATTTAATGAGGAGATAAAGACTGTCAAAGTAAACAACGTGAGACATAACAAAAGTATGTGATGACTTCATTGCAGTATATGATCGCTCATGCACTGAGGTTTTAAGCTTTGATTTATTAAAAATTGATTTCAAACATGATAAATGGTGAAATTTGTGATTTTTTTTTTTCACGCCATACGTTTCCATAAGACAGTTTCATCTTTTATATGACTATATGTGCAAAGAACAGTGATTTGGGTGTTAATTAATAGATACAGACCTTAACATCAACTCGAGTCTGCTACAATCACATCAGTTCAACAAGAGGTAGAAAATCTTGGGGTTTATGTGAGCAGCTCCACCAGTCACTGTTTTGTGGACATATTTTTTCTATACTGTAAATGTGCGAATCTCACTTTCATTTGGTAGATCATAAATAAAATGTTGTGTAGAATGACTTTGTGCATGAAACAATGACTTTAGCTGGGTTTTTCACAGACAGGATCACCATTGAGCTCTATTTATGCAGAACATTATATTATTTTACAAACACTGTTTTACACAACTGCTGTGGATGTTCTTATATAAAAGCCATGTTTGTTTATTTTAAATTCCATGCAAACTCCTAGTGCATCGTCACACTGACACAGAAACGCTGCCATATGAAACGTGACCATTCTGGTTTAAAAGTACATCAGTTCAACAATACAGGCCGGTAGCAAACCAGGTGAGAACCAAAGTAAAGAGTAAGAAAGTAAGTACGTAAATGTAAAGACGTCGGTTTTAATTACTTTTCTAAAGACAGAATGTCCAGACAATAAACCCAGATCAGGGTGAGGTTGGGGAATCTTATCGTGAGACTAAGATTTGCTTGGAATCGGATTAATCTGCACTTCTTGTTCAGGGTCTGATGAAAATATTTACACTATTACATATGTAACATATACAAAAATCCAGTATAACCACATTCCGGACGGTCAGGTTATAACGGCACTATTTCACTACTGTTGTTTCTGTTAATATGATTCAGTTAAAGAACAAGTATACGTGGGAACTTAAGGTCTGTCTGGAGTTTGGCATGTTCTTTCCCGGTACGGTTCTCTTTTAACAGTCCTCAGAAAAACTAAACTGCAAAATATAAGGGAGTGTTTTATAACTGTAGAGATTTAAAATATGTCTTTATTATTAAAATGATAAATTCAGATAGTACTTGTGTAGACAAACCGGAAAATCGAGAAATAGATGTAGAAATGTCCATCAAGTCAGTTGACCGTAAATACTTTTTAATATCATAAAAAAGATCGAATAAATGATTTTTCTAATGTTTATACGTTTATAAATGAATGAACAATTATTAGTAAATACAGTTTAAAAACAAACCAGACGTCCATATATCGTATATATATACAAGGGCGTAACAAACAGACATAAATGTTACATATTAAATAGACTTTATCACATAAAATATTTTAATTCTTTACTGACAGGCGTTCTGAACTGATTCATTGGATTAGTTAATCAGGATGAAATAATTCTGGATTCATAAGAGAGTTAGCTAGTTAGCATAAGACTCTGAGGAGAAACTGTTAACAAACCTACCTTACTTCCTGTGTGAATGTAGTGGATTAAGAACGACTAAAATATTGAGTATTTATGTGTATATATATATAAAAATAAACCGAAGTGGCAGGTAATAAGTGGTCAGCAGAGGAAGTGTTATCGGTATCCTTCACTGAGGACGAACCGGACACTAGAAGCACGCCTGGGTCGCTTTATATTAACATGTCACGTGGTCTCATAACTCACCCACATTTCACATCTGTGCACTACATAGGGCACTACGTCGTTCTACTGGACGAGCTCAGTGTTGCCAGATCGGACGGTTTTCCTCGTAATAAGCGGATTAGGTTCGAAATTGGCAAGGGCAAACAAGCTTTGTTAGATAAAATGATGAACATCATCTAGCTCTTGAGCGTTATTTGGGTCTATTTTGTGATCTGTGGCGGGATTTTAAATTATTTTGGTTGAAACACGCTTCTTGCACTCGCTACGTAGTTCACTAACTAGGGTGCTATTCTGACACAACGTAATACTCGGTTTTGTTGCAGCCTTTGACGTCACGCCGGTGGGCGTTCAGAGCTTTACGATAAAATCTTCAAAACGTCACTGCTGTTTACTGATTAATTTAATGCTAAACTTTTATCTTTTATTAAATTTAACCTCGATACGTTTTGATCCAGTTTACCGGTTATATTATTATAAATACTGCGTTAGGGTTTTCTCAATAGGCCGATCTTTTTACACAGATATTTAACATTATAACTATGTTATACACTACTCACAAAAAGTTTGTTATATTTGGCTATTTATGGAAACCTAAAGAGTTAGTGTTAGTTTACGTGGGACTATTAAGTTTAAGAATGTAATGGTGATTTCCTTATCTGAAACTATTTTTGAAACAAAAGCCACCAACAATGATGGAAATTCCCAAACGTGTGTGTATGCATCAATTACAGCTTGACAAAGACATGTCATGATATTCACTTTTAGACTTATTGAGCCTCTATACACCAATTTAGCAGATCCCATTGGCTGTAAATTTCAGGTCTGGAGAAAGTACAGGCCAGTTTATTTGAGATACCCCAGCAACTGTTCCCCAATGATGTGACCTTGATGAGCTGGAACATTGACGTCCATGATGATTAAATTAAGCCTGTGTTGTTCATACAGACGCACAATGACTGGATTAATAATGCTATTCATGGAGTATGGGCTTGCCACTGTATCGTTCATACGTGTAGGGCAGTTCTTTGTTGACTAGACACACCTGCCCACACTGCAGCACCATCATCACCAAATGCAGCAGTGGCTGATGCATAGTGCTCTCTGTGACGTGTCGTGCGTAGTTGGCGGACATGAATTGACGTTCATTAGTGAAATGCACTGAGGCCAACTGGTCCCTCGTCCAGCGTAAATGCTCATGGGGATGACGCCTGTACCTGGTGGTGTGGTCACGTACCTTTGCAAGCTGTCTAGCACACAGACCACGCTGATGTAAATAATTTCGAATGGTCTGGCATGGCACTTAGGTGCCTCTTACCTCCCTTTATGTGCCTGGAGGTGTGTGGCATTAATTCTCCGGTTCCACAGAGAACTGTTCACAATACGTGGCAGAGGAACGTCCACTTCTACGCATTTCTGTGACTCTGTATCTCTGTGTAACCTGCTGATGACACTGTGACACTAAGCAATGATCAATTGTGAATTTTGCCATTAAGTTAATATTAGTGAACAACAAGTTGTGCAAAAAGTACTAAAACAATTGGACTTGATCATTCAACGTTTCAGAGAAAGTTAAATTGTTTACCTTTTAACAGTTCAAGTTAAATTTCGGTTCATCCTAAGCCAAATATTCCTAACTTTTTGTGAGTAGTTTACACTATAAGTGCATTAAGTATTCAGTATTAATGTATTACTTTAAGTACATTAAGTATCATTAAGTAAGTACATTTAAGTATATTAAGTATTCATTGGCCATCCAAATGATTTGGTGAGTAACGAGTATCTGCATCTGAACACTATCATGGGACTTTACCGAACAAAGAAAACTGTTGTTTGTGTGTCTGCCTGAATATGTGGGTATATTAACTTCTCACAAATGGTTGATCGTATCGTGAAACTTGAGTTTTATTTAATCTTTCTATCTCTTTGAGAGCGAAATACCAAACACTTCTTAGACTCAAATGAACTAGAGAAAACTCATGCAGCTATACAAATCTCTACAAAATAACTGAGTGAGGATTTAACATAAAAATGAAGATTTGTAACAACAGCACAAATCCCCACAGTTAATCATGATGCAACTTTTTATTGTCAGTGTATAACAATCACGATCTGGTTCTTAAAAACTAGTGGAAATGCAAATCGGTTCTCTGAACAATCTAAAGAAACATAATTATTAGTTCAGGAACCAGAACCAGAGCTCTTTTGTTGAAAAAGCCTGATAGAACTGAGGCCAACCTTTAAAAATATTCGAAACAGTAACATACTTATGCTTGTTTGTGTAATATAGGATGCTATTTAGGGATTTATCCCCCCAATAAATGATGGTCATCTTAATTCACTATCAGTATCATAACCAAGAACAGAAAAAGAACTCACAATAAAAAAGAAATAACTTTTATCTTGAGGTAAAATATAAACCCAGTTTGTAGGCTGCTATTTAAATTTACAACATTTAGCAGATGCCTTAATTCGAAGCGACTTACATTTACAACAGCATTTACAACAGTTTAGGGATTGCTCAGGGGCCCGATAGTGACAACTTGGTGGTAGTGGGGCTTAAACATAAGAAGATCTGATCAATTCCATGCTTCTAGACAAGCAGGTGAAACTACAGGTTTGTATACAGTGCATGTAATAAATTCTTCTTAGACATTCTTCTCACACAACTACCAAGTTGACAATATCCGTGCATTTTACAATATACATTCTCCTGGCATCATATATTCAAACTAATACAGTTGAATAGTGTTATATAGTGTTATATAAATATATATAGTGTTATATAAATGTTATATAAATTCTCTAATGTAGTACTACACCAAATATTATGGCATCAATGCAATGCAACATGCTCGCACTGGCAGCAAATCCACCTCCTGCACATTTAAACTGTGGAGAAACATCAATACACTTCTCTAGAGCTGCTGTAGGATTTCGACAGTTTGTTGGACCACATCGCCATCAAGTGGCCTCTTGCAAACCGACTATTTATCTTCAAAAAACCCAAATCTCCAATGGATCAATGGGAGAGTCTTACACAGATTTTATTTAACACCTTAGCCCACCTTAATATTTATAAAATATATTAAAAACTTCCTTTAAGAAATCAACAATCCACTTTAGTATTGATACCATATAAAATAAAATAAAAAAGTATATAAAATTACTAGAAAACATAAATCAATCCACCTTGAACCGAGAAATTGTCTCTATTTCCTAGGTCGGTCTGAGCGTGTGCAGTAGAGAGTAGAGCTTTTCTCCAGGACACTGAGTATCTGAGACGTCTCTGTGACCCAGAATCACACAGTCTGGCCTTATGAAGCCCTCCTTCACCCCGAACCGGAGCAGAGCTCGAACCGCCACCAGAGCAGCTGTGCTGGGAGTCTCATCTAAACGAAAACACGAAGATATGCTCAATGTGTGTTCATTTCTGGCTCAAATTGTTTGAATGCATGCCGTGCAGAATTTGGCCTTTAATTTCCTTTCGATATGACTAACACACACTGATACATCACTAACACAAAGATACACTACTAACACACTGATATATCCTTATCACAAACATGCACTGATACATCTCTAGCACTATCACACACTGATAAACCACTAACACACACTGATATGTCACTAATACATCACTATAAATAACACACAGTGATACATCACAAGCACACACTGATACACCACTAACACACGCTGATACATCCGTAGCACTAACACACACGGAATACACAATAATAGGAACAATAATAGAAACAAGAAAAAGCTGCAAAGTCAATAAGATTAAACTTAATTAATAAACTAAATTAAATTCAGAAGTAAATATCTGAATTATTAAGAAACAGAATCTACAAAGTAAAATGCAGTGTTAAACCAACACTACAGTTCAGTATGTTACCTGCGCACAGTGTTTGACCTTAAATTAAATAAGGTCCCGAATGAGCGCACATGACTTGACCATAGAGACGGGGTGCCACACCTGGTCCTGGTGACTTTGGCAACAATGTCTTCATTGCCAGTAAAGCAATGCAAGAAGTGTCCAGAGATTTTGCAGAGAGGGTCAGATTTGGTGGGGTGAAACATTTAGCCTGACATTATTTGAACCTTTAACATTAACTATTTTATAAACTTTTATATATAGTTATTTTATAAAATTACTTTGCCTAAAATATTTGAAGAACACATACATTTTAGTGCTGATGGGTCAGATATAATTGATAATTATTGATTAATACAGGCTGCGGGTAAATGGAAATTAGCCCTCAATTCGTGATCGGACCGGACTTTGGCCATGTCTGCAATAAAGCATTGTGTGTGAGTGTGTGTTTTACCATTAAAGTTTCCCATGAAGGCCACACCCACAGAGTTGAGGTTGTGTGATTTGGCATGAGCTCCCACAACAGCCCAACCACGCCCTTCATATAGAACACCAGCCTGATCTACGAGGAAACTACACACACACACACACACACACACACACACACACACACACACACACACACACACACACACACACACACACACACAATCAATATCAGGGCACTTAAAAGGTGAAAACCATCAAATAAGCTCTTGTGGGCCCCCAGACCACCTATGGGAGAACACTGCTGTATGATGATGGGACTCACTTGTAGCCGATGTCATGGAAGCCACGTTGTTGTGTGTGTAGGTGTTGGATGTGTGTGAGCTGATCAAGGCTTTGATTTCGGTTCCAGCAGGTCCACAAGGCCGTGTGATGTACAATGAACTCGTCAGCAGGGGTCAGCAGTCTCTCCATCACCTGAGCATTGGCTACGCCCCAAACACTGCGGGGTACCACACTCACTGCACACACACAAAGCTTAGTTACAAAAACAAAACACATATAGAATAAATATTATATAAAACAATAGACTAAAGTACAATAAAATAGTTGTAATTAAAACACTACAAACAGTTTGTTCGCTTGTTAGCATTTTGTGGAGGCATGGTGCCTTAATGCTCAGCACTGTTGTCTCACAGAGAAGTCCCGGATTTGATCCCTGTGTCGGTCCGGGGGCTTTATGTGTGAAGTTTGCATGGTATAGCATGTCTGCATGGGTTTACTCCAGGTACTCCTGTTTCCTCTCACAGTCCAAAAACATGCAGGTAAGGCAAATTGAAAAAAAACAATTTGTCCATGACTGTGTTGGATGTGACTCTGGTTTGAAACTTGTGTGATGAATAAACGTTTCCTATAAAATATGACATTAAAATGTTCAGTAAATAAAATAATAACTTACATGTTCTTTGTTCAGGTCCTTCGGACATCTCTATTTGAACAGCAGCAGGAACTGTAATAATCACAATCACAGATTCAACAAGGAACTTCCTCAACACACACAGTGGAAATTCCTACAGCATTATAGCTACACGAGCAATATAAGCCATGTGATCACCCACCCCAAAACTCAAAGATGGGAAGGCACATGAGTGACAAATGATATTTACATATTTACATTTTTGCCAAAGAGAAAATACAATCTAAGCAGTCCAGGTGACTGGATAAATGTCTTAAGGGCCCAACATGGTCAAGTATAAAAGATACTTGAAAATAAAGTGTTTAAAGTAAATAATAGTAAATGTTACTTAATTTTTTTAACAGACGGACGGGCATTGTGTCTCATCTGTATAATACAAACAAAACAAGTGAATTATATATA
>JAOTRQ010057658.1:0-14054 GCA_028565875.1 Hoplisoma paleatum | reverse complement strand
TATAAACGTGTCCGTTCTAGAATCTGAAATTGTACGACAGAAGCTGTTATACTTTTATTTCACTTGCCAGATTAATATTTGGTTTAACATAGACACACAGATGGAAAAAAAGAACTTGACCATATATGGTCGTATGAGACTCATTTCCTGTTTGTAGTCCGTGCAACTCACTGCGGCTTGTAGTGTTGTACGTTTGTTTCGTTTGTTTGTTTGTTTTGCACATTGCAGGATGCACGCGTCTGTGCACATCTGCACACATTTGACACAAAGCCTAAACCCTGGACCCTGGACCCTCGAGATCGCCAGTCACAAGCGGTCCCTACGATCCCATGATGTCCCGAAAGAGCTGTTCTGCACACCTACTTTCATCCAGAGCATCCTACAATCGTGACTTAACATGATTGTTAATTCAAAGCAGGTTTACGGGCTTGCTCAGAGGTCCAATATTGTGATTTGGTTCGTTCCAGGGAAGCACCCTGACTTCTGCGTTTGAGATCATTTACGCGTGTTTGAAACGCTCACGTGGCTCGTCAGTCTGAAAGCCTACTGTGCGTTCTACTTTCCCTCGAGCGAGTGTGTGAAGTAAACAGCAAGTGAACTGCGTCAGCACAGGCGCGCGCACACACACACACACACACACACACACACACACACACACACACACACACACACACAACCTTGTGGTTAAACCAGAGAAGGCTTAGATTCGTGTGTAGAAACCTGACCGGCGTGACTCATCACATGTTCTATCATCGTACACCCCCCTCCCCCCCCCCTCAGAGCATTCGAGTAAGGATTAATGAAAGTTTTCATTAATATTCTGCTTCAGGGATTAGCGATAACGGACCGGCTAATCCATCTAATTTCGCGAGATGCTGCAAAATATGAAAATGTAAACCGCCGCAGAGACGCTGGGGAGTCAGGGCCATTGTGGTCGCTATGGAGATGCTTAAATCAGGCTTTCTCTTCTCTGCATGAGTCAGAATGAAAGCACGGACACGTGTTGGCGAGCTCTCCGTTCTCCCACGCGTAGCACAAAAGTGCAGCTGTGCTCAGACCGACCCGAGCACCGCTCTGCAACACACGGCACCAAAAATCGAATGTGCATCTGCTTGCTTTTCTCAGATTTCGATTCTACAAGTGGCTCTGAATCGGAGGCACCTTCCTGCATCCGCCCGTTCTTCTTTTTTTTTCCCCCCTCAGCACTCGAACCCCTTGAAAAAGCGCTTCCCCGAGCAAACATAAATGCCGTAATTGCAGTCTGCCTTTCAGAAGCGGGTGAACAAGCCTTCTAATGGCTTCCGGTGTGTCTTCTATAGGAGACGACGACTGTCTGGCAGCGAGAGACGGAGCCATTAAGGCTAATAGAGCAGTCGTGGCTCCGATAGCAGACCGGGTGAGCGGACTGGTCCTCGGAATGACCTGTTAACCCTATAGGTCAAGCAAGAGCCACTGAAAGAGATACATGGTCGACCTGGATTGTCTTTATCTAAAGTGACTTAGACTGAGCAATTGAGGGTGTTAAGGGTCTTGCTCCAGGGCCCAACAGTAACAGCAGTGGTAGAGATTGAGCTTTTGGATTCCCAGTCCACTACCCTAATTATTAGGTTATAGCTTGCCCCCCAGTTGCATCCCCCGTGCAGTGGTGACCATCGATCTAATTAACTAGTCAACTGCTGAGCTGCCATTGGCCAAACCCAACCACAGCAAGAACACTCATGCTTTTATCAACAGTATGGAAACTTCCGGAGATCCTCGTCAGATGCATTTCTCTTTCACTTGTTCCTCTTCTAGCCATTTTTGTTCCTTTCTATTTTAGACTAAATGACAGGTTCATAAACAGCTCTGCACAGTTTTGGATTCTTGTTTCTGTGGAAACCAGAACCAGAGAACTAAAAGGTTGCGCAATAATTATATTTTAATACCTCCAGGTCACCAAAACAACAGATTTGAACACTCTAAGTTTAGCCAATCGCAAGACTTAGACGTCCGAGCGGCCGAGAGTTCCTGCTGGTTTCATGAAAACCCAGGCCCGAACTCGTCGTCTCCAGGCGACGCCATCCTGACGTGGGCATATGTGGAATCTTCACAGACGTCAGTTTGACGCAGTTGGCCGGCCCGAGCGTCGGCTCGTGGGTGGCAGTGCGATATCGGGAGAAAACAAGAGAACCGGCGCCCGCTGCGATGGCGCTGTAATTATAGTCGGGTGTAATTGTCGGTGCATGAATGTGAACTGATAGTAGTCCGAGAAGAGTTTCTACTCTGCCGGTTTGATTAGAAGAACAAACAACTGAACAAAGTGATTCTGACCCTGTTAACGTTGTTTGTTTTGTCTGTTTGTGCTTTTACGCAGATCTGCATCCTGTCCCAAGACTAAAACCCTCCATCCACTAAAATAAACAATTACCAAGAGAAACCCCTTTAAAAAATAAACATCAAGAGAGAAAATCCTCTAAAGAGTCGTGTTTATTAATCCATCCATCCTCCAAAAGTGAGAAGATGGAGTGGAGGTCCATTCCCCTCTCCGGCCTCTCTTTGGCCCTGTGTGTATGCGCACTTCTTGGCCTGACCCTCGCCACCCCATCAGGACCCGCTTCGGCCTCCTGTGCCATCCTGGAGCAAAGTCGATTCTTTGGTGTATTTTCCTCCAAAACGGCTTTTCCATCTTCCCCATGCTCGTGGACCCTGCAGAACCCGGACCCTCGTCGCTACACCGTCTACATGAAGATCACCAAACCCACCGAATCCTGCACCCCTCGGCAGATCAAGACCTTCCAGTTCGACTCCTTCCTGGAGACGTCCCGGACCTACCTGGGCATGGAGAGCTTCGATGAGGTGGTCCGCCTCTGTGACGCCACCTCGGCCGTGGCCTACCTGGAATCCAGCAAGCAGTTCCTCCAGCTCAGGAAGGTGGTCCCACAAATCAGTGCAGGTCACCTGGAAGATGAAGAGAACAGCGATGACGAGGGTAGCCACTTCAGCTCCGAGTTCCTGGTAGTAGGCAAGCGGAACCCCAGCGTCCCGGCGTGTGAAATGCTCTGTAAGTGGCTGGAGGACTGCCTGGCCACCAGCTCTCAGGGAAATCCCTGCGGGATCATGGCCACGCCCTGCCAGTGCTGGGAGACACCCAAGAGGAGAACTGGTGGCTGCTACAGGGGGGGCGTCTACGTGGAGAAGTGCACACCGACTTCGAGGGATAACAACAGGGATGCCGAGATCATGAGTAAGTCTGAGCACGTGTTATTTTTCATGTCTAGCAAAACTCGCCACCTAGTGGAGAACATTACGAACTGCAACTCACACAAGTTCAGGTTTTAGACAGACAGCTTGATTAGCATAGATTAATATAATAATATTATTCTAACTAGAAAAATTTGCATATACTGAATATCTAAAACTATTTACATATGCAGCGACATTGTAAATTATTACTTCAAACATTTTATGATGCAAAAAATAATAGTACACACATCTCATAGAGAGTCACATAATGCAACCAAGCAACAACATAATCACAACACATTATCAGGACCTGTTGTTTTGGTTTACACTGCCAAGCTTGAATATAATATTTAAATTAAGTAGTAGCTAAAAATATCAATTATAAATACGGTGCAAATATTAAAATATATAAAGCATGTACATGTGCATCATTTATGTATAAAACTATAAACATTTGAGAAGAGTCGTGTACAGCAGTGGTGCATTTTCAAACTTTCATGGACAACCGAGACAACCAAAACAACCTCACTGACACCGACAGATCACGTTGCGAGTTTTGCATGTTCTTTCCACCTGCGGTCGTCATGGTAGCGAGAGAAGACCCATGCAGGTGGGTGTGAGACGGAGGAACATGTTTACAAGGAGGCGATGCTCACATTATGTCAAGCGAAGGCGATCGATGCTTGGCCCTGGTGATTGCCATGGTAACCCGTCCGTCTCCATCCATGCCTCGCGACGGGTGCTGAAACCCTTTTCAACCTTTTTTTTTTGCATGCATGCATGCATGCAGCGCTCTGGCATTTTGCTCTGAAAGCACTCGGTTCTGCCAATCACCAGCTATAGAAAACCTCTAGAACCCTGGAAAGAGCTGTAATGTCAGAACCGAGCTGGATTATCGACTCATGGCAGGAATGAAGACGAAATGTCAACCGGAGCTGTGTGCTGGGGTGCAGTTCTCATGGTTGTCCACCAGGTGGCATCGTTTGGATGTTTGCTTATGTATGTAGCGTAATGTAATTTGTAACATTTGTGTCCTTCTGCAGAGGGCTGGACTGGTTGGGGTCGCTGGTCCGAGTGCAGTAATGAGTGTGGAGGTGGAGCTCAGGTGCGTAGCCGAGCCTGCCAGCCTGAGGATGGAAACTGCGAGGGTGTGGTTGAGGAAGCCAAAGCCTGCAACCCTCAACCCTGCATCGGTAAGCACGTATCTTCATCAAACCCGTCTAGCTAATTAGAAAATAGAGTGGCATCTAAAAAAATATTGAATTATGTATTTACAGGAAAAGTGCGCCAACGTAGCAGCGCCCTGCGTTCCATTATCGGCCTGAGACGAGATGGAGAAGAGACCGCGATTTCTCAACCTGGTGAGTTTTAATATGTAAATCAATGGTTTGATTAATCATCCTGAAACTCACTCTTATTTATCCGGGTTTCGCAAGTACAGGGGGGTTCAGACTCTCGATGCTGGTGTGCCATAGCCAGTCCTAATTCTCCATCTTCAAGTAGATATTGTAATGTTTTAAAAACATTAATATGTAATAGGAACATTTATAAAAGATGTATTCCACTAACAATCAATTATGAGTGCATGAAGGGTTTAAGGGTCGCCCGCTGTGCAGGGCATGTGCGCTCACTGCTGCCTCCTAGTATGTGTCGACTAATATGGGTTTATATAGACTGACTAATTGTACTAAAAACCGTAATAAATAAAGTGTTAACAGGGGGCGTGTCTCTCAGTTACAGATGCAGCTCAGGATCAGTGGTCCTCCTGGAGCTCCTGCTCTGTTACCTGTGGTGAAGGTTGGCAGGGTCGTACACGTAACTGTCTGTCCTCCACAGCGGGTACGCTCTGCACCGGGCCATTAAGAGAAAACAGACCCTGTAACAATTCAATCGCCTGCCCAGGTACACACACACACACACACACACACACACACACACACACACACACACACACACACACACACACAGGTCGGGTGGGAACGTTTTACTGACGTTATCATGAAAACGTTTGCTCATCACGTTAGGAGAATGTTTACTAAGATATGTTTACTTCTATTTTTTCAGTGAACGGAGCCTGGGATGAGTGGGCACCGTGGAGCCTGTGCTCGTCCACCTGCGGCCGTGGTTATCGTGATCGCATTCGTACCTGCAAGCCGCCCAATAACGGAGGAGAGCCTTGCACTGGACCCAGAAAACAAACCAAATTCTGCAACATTGCTGTCTGCCCCGGTCAGTGATCTTCTGCTAAATTACTGCTCAATTCCTTACATTTATCTTGTTATATATATATCCGGTACTTTGTGTTTTGTGTTTATCTGTAAAGTGTCCTTGGGTATCTTGAAAGGCGCTTATAAATAAAATGTATTATTATTATTATTATTATTATTATATAGCCGTGTCATTCCCAACATGAACACTAGATGGCAGTGTCGTCAAAACGTTCGTTTCAGAGTGTGTAAAATGGCAGAACGCGAGTGAGCGGAATTTGTTCTCAATTCATATTTATTCGCAAAATATCGCGTAAATCTTGCCAAATATTGGATTCATGAGTCTAAATATTATAAAATAATCTATCAAAAAACATCTATGAACGTTCTACACGCTATTGACGTTGTGGGATTTGTTCTTAGAACGTTAAGTTATGGAAACGTCGATATGACGTCGCCTAAACATCATATTGTAAGACAGTTTCTAGACAGACAGACAGACAGACAGACAGATAGAGAGATACTAATGACAGACATAGTGATAAATACATATACAGATGACAGACAGACATACAAACATAGATATACTGCTGACAGCCAGATGGACAGATAGATCGGTAGATAGAATGAAGACAGACATATAGATAGACAGACAGAAAGACAGATATTCCCTTACTGAAAGGAAAGTTATTGGGGAAGTTATTAGTAATTAGAAGGGAAGTTATTAGTGTTGCAGCGGCAATTAAAAGTTATGACAGACATCACATGATGGCACGAGAGCGTTAAATAAAGCAACAACAACAAGACACCAATTTTAATAATATATAGAAATCATAGATAACGTTAAAATAGATTACAAGATAAAAGCCAGTAGCATGTGTAAGTTATCATGTCTCATAACATTTATAAAATGTGTTGTTTCCTTATAACATTAGAAGAAATTTTACACACCGTCAAAAAGTGAAAGTCGTCGGAATGTCCTGTGTTAGCTTAGCTTCTTAACCTTCCAATGCTAAAGCGCCTTACATTACATTTACCATATACAGTCTGAGCAACTGAGAGTTAAGGGCCTCTTTTAAGGGCCCAACAGCAGCAATCTAGCTGTGGTGAGGTTTAAAGCGGATTCTGTTGGCTGTACTTTCACTGTAATGCAAGTCGCTTAGGATAAAGTCATTATTCATCATTTTCTCGGTGATATTAGTCTGCAGGGGGTCATCGTGCCAGACGTTTGAGTTGATTGTGTTCGTTCTGTCTGTATAGTCGATGGTTCCTGGAATGAATGGTCAGCTTGGACTCCGTGCTCCGCATCCTGTTCCAATGGGACCATGCAGCGCACTCGCGAATGTAACGGACCATCGTACGGAGGCTCAGAGTGCCGAGGAGACTGGCTGGAGACCAGTAACTGCTTCATCAGGGACTGTCCAGGTCTGTCTGTTTACCACACACTTGAACAAGTTATGGATTTTATTAACCTGTGTAAGACGTGGATGGATGATGTATTTATATATACGTTTCTATACTTTAGTGGATGGGAAATGGACCCAATGGACCTCCTGGGGCAGCTGTACTAAGACTTGTGGAGGAGGCAACCAGCAGAGACAGAGAGTCTGTGAGGGACCTTTCTTTGGTGGAGAGCCCTGTGCTGGCGATAAAGCTGAACTCAGACGCTGCAATGAGAAGAGATGCCCTGGTGAGAAAGAAATTATTTACTCTAAACCTGTTTATCCATTTCCAGTCGTACCCGAGCCTTGGGTGCTCTCCGGACCGCTACTGCCCCCCAGGGTTTTTATGGAGTAGTTTGTTGCGGGTCTTTCTCAAATGCTCATAATGCTCTGGGGAATTGTATGTATCTACGGGACAATTTTACATCTCTGATCAACCAAGTGCCTGTTTTTGGACTGTACGAGGAAACCCAAGTACCTGGAGGAAACCCAAGCAGACACTGGGTGCTCCGGTTTCTTACCACAGTCCAAAAGACATTTGACCAGGTGAAGGAGCAAGATCTGGTCCCATGTTGGAAACAGACAGACAGGTACTTGATAGATAGCCTGGATAAATAAGAGGGTGGCAGGAAAAGCAACAACCTAAAAAAAACGTACCAAAGTATTGCTGCGCGATCTGCTATGACGACCCCTAGTGGTTGCAGTAGCAGTTAAAAGATGACATTTCTAAGATGACTATTCATTAACTGATCCAGTCGGTGATGAGGAAACTAAAATGAGCCGAATATCTAATACATGCAGAACCCCATGAGATCTGTCGTGAGGAGAGTTACGGAAACACAGTGTGGAAGAGAACTCCAGCGGGTGACATCGTAGCTGCTCCCTGCCCGCCGGACGCCACAGGTACAAAGCAATAACACAAAACACCAAACGACCAATCATATATTAGTGTACAGTTGTTTTAATGACCGCAACCCTTTCTGGTATTGTGTTTACAGGCCTCGTCCTCCGCAGATGCACCCTCGATGCTATCGGCTTAGCACTGTGGGGGAACCCCAGCTACATTAAATGTGTCTCAAAAGAGTACCTAGACATCCAGGCCCAGGTGAGACTAGCACTCGTCAGGTGTCTATACATGGACGATTCAAAACGTTGAAGATTCTTTATCCTTTATTGACCCCCATGAGGGAAATTCGAGTGTTACAGCAGATTCTTGTCCACTCATAGGCTCGTGAGCAGTCCACCAGGTCACAGAAAGGCATGTCAGTGGACGGTGTGTCTGAAATGCTCTCCAGGCTGAGAATGACCTCAAACGATGCCACAAAGTACAGCGGAGATCTCCTGGCAGTCATGGAGGTGCTCGGAAACACTACCCAGATCTTTAAGTCGGCCGGGTACAGTAGCGTCGACGTTGAGGTAACTCGCCTACTTCTTTCATGAGCACGACAGACAGACAAACGCCAACGCCAACGTCATGAAAAAATAAATAAACGTCACATTCTTTTCTCTTTCGTTAGAACTTTGTTCAAGCCATCAGCAATTTACTGAAGGAGGAACATCACGGAAAATGGCAGGAAGCACAGCTGGTGAGTCGAAGCCTCCCATGTTTGTGTTATAGTCTAAGGTCAAAAATAGAAGTCGACACGTTATCCGGGACAATGTGGGACTTTATTAGCATTAAGACACTTCACTAAACGTACCTACATCATTTAAATTTATTTTAATTTACTGAAATCGATCATTTAATATTCTTTTACACACACTTGGGAATGAATCCTCCACATTTAACACAATCCGTGCAGTGAAACACACATTTACACACACTAGAGGGCAGCAGTGAGCACACTCATCCAGCTCTAGTCTAGTCACGACGCCCATGACGCTCCAGACTTCCGAGGACCAGTTAGGGAGTTCGGTGCTTCGCTCAAGGGCTCTTCAGTCATAACCTTCGACTCTCGGGATCGTCCCGGCAACCATCCAATGAGATCCGATGTCTAGACTAGCAGCGGTAAATTTGATTGTAGGACTGGAGTAACGTGTCGTACGTTTACCCGTAATATTATCGTGTCTCCATCAGATGGGCGTGAACATCAAAGAGCTCTTCAGTTTGATCGAGGACTTCATCGACGTGATCGGGAAGCAGATGAGAGATTTCCAGGATCATTATGAAATGACGGAGAACTTCGGTGAGTCTGACGGGACGTTAGTCGCCAGGACAACGTCGTATTTCACCTCCGCCGTCGCCGTCGTTCTGACTTTGTCTTTCCGTCCTCATGTCCGACAGTCCTGAGCATCCAGAAGCACCCCAAAGCCACCACTTCTGATGTCACGTTCCCCCTGAAGGGATGGAGAGGCATGATGGAGTGGGTCCGCAACTCTGATGAGAAAATTGTGGTGTCCCGCAATGCCCTTAGTCTGGATGTGCCAGGTACACACACACACACACACACACACACACACTTCCTATGATGCAGGCACTGCTAACCAAGTCAATTATATAAATAATACAAATAAGACTGTTAAGGACCGTTCGAACGTCTATACGATAATGGACCAGTTGTATCTTCGTTTCTGTTGGGCCCTTAAGTCAGGCCCTTAACTCATATTGCTTAGACGGTACGTTATAACTGTACCGTAAGCCACTTTGGATGAAATAAAATGAATGATAAATGTAAATAATGACACGGACCAGCAGGAGCCTAGTGGTTAGCGTGCAGGACTAGTATCCATCCCTAATGCTAGCTAGGCTGGTGCTGTTGGGCCCTTGAGCGAGGCCCCGAATTGCTCAGACTGGGAAATCGAACAAATAAGCTGCCTAAGACTATGATAGACTATGGTAGATGATGGTGAACCCGTCTGGAGGCATCTAGATTTATGTTAATGTATGTATGTTTGTCTATATTTGGATGATTTGTTTGGATTTGTACTGATGCCAGTTCTTATTCGGTTCTCTCTCCAGATGCCGAAGAGGGCACAGGCTTTGTGACTGGCATCGTCCTCTACAGAAACCTGGGCCCAATCCTCTCTGTCCAGAGGTATCGCGCATCAACCTCACTATAGACGTTTAATATTCTAGTTCCATGCCGAACAAAACACACCACAGTGCATCTTTTGATTCATCGTTTTGTGCTCAACTTGCAGCAACAGCACCATGCTCAACTCCAAGGTTGTCACGGTTACCGTCAAACCGAACCCCGGTTACCTGTCCATGCCGGTCGAGATTGAGTTTCCTCACCTGCACAATGTAAGCACCGTCCGAGCATCTTAACATCAACACCTTAGATGTAGAATTTAAAAGAATTCAGGAGCTTTATGGGTCTCTCTCTCTCTCTCTCTCTCTCTCTCTCTGTGTATGTGTGTGCAGGACACCGTCAACGAGACATGCATTGCCTGGGACGAGAGCGAGACGTAAGTGTTAAGTCATTTTCATGTGTGGGTTGAACGGTGCGAGTAACACCTGGAGGTCAGCGTCTGCGCCGGTTAGCACCGTAACAGTACGTTCGTACTGTGCAAAAGGGCATCGACACTCCTGCCCACCATGTGTGTGTTAAAATGACGTCACAGTCGGTCCACATGGTCGTCCGGACTTCTGTCAAGCTCTACAAGCTGGACAATGTAGCTTAGCCTTCAGGATACAGGATCACTAATCCAAAGGACGTCGGTTTTAACCTCACCAATGCTAGGTTGCTAAGGTTGGGTCCTTGAGCGAGGCCCTTAACCCAAAATCACTCAGACTGTAACTGTAATTATAAGTCGCTCTTTGGATAAAGACTGTTAGTGTAAAATCCGATTGCGGATCCTCCGGCGAGGCCGCTGTACTTCCCATGAGGGCCTCGTTCAAGGGCCCGATGGCGGTCGAGCCTTTGAACCTGTAACCTTCCGATCGGGAATCATCTAGCCGATTAGTGGCCCTGCATGTTCGCTTTACTCAGGAGGGGAAGGTCTCAGATAAGGCAAACAGTAGCCCGAATGGTCGCAGGTTCAAGTCCCATCTCATGTCAGGTTGGGTCCTTGATCGAGGCCCCTAACTCGCAGTTGATCAGGACTGTGTACTGAACCTGAAATGCAAGTCCATCGAACGGTTTCTGCTAAATGCCAAAAAAAAGTTAAAAGAAAAAGTTAAAATAACCTTGATAATCGAACCTTTACTCCCCCCCACACACACACACATACATACACACACACACACACATATCCTGTTTGTATTATTTATTTATTTATTTATTTTTGTCCCCGTGTTTATCACTGTCATCGGTATAATGTACCAAAAAAGATGCCCGGGGCTCCTTTTGCAGTGTGAGATCTCTGGAGCGTATTTTTTGTTTCATCCTCTCTCTCTCTCTCTCTCTCTCTCTCTCTCTCTCTCTCGCTCTCTCGCGCAGTGAGTCGTTGCTGGGCTCGTGGTCGTCTCGCGGCTGCAGAGCGCTCGCGCTGGATTCAGGCAGGACGAGGTGCGTGTGCGACGATCTCTCCACCTTCGCCATCTTAGCACAGCCGAACCCCGATTCAGTAAGTACGCCTACACCCAGGTGATGGATGGATATGTGTGTGTGTGTGTGTGTGTGTGTGTGTGTGTGTGTGTGTGTGTGTGTTCGCTGCATGTCTTAGCTGGGACAGAGAATCAGATAATTGAGATACATTTGGAATTCTTTCATAATTCTATCTGTGTTTGACGATCGCGGTGCGTCAGTTTTAATCCGTGTCTGCTCGGCGTCTCCGAGGGCTCGATTACATCTCACAGAATGCAGAATAAAAAATCAGAATAAACATTTTATCTTTATATATTCCATCTCCCCCCTTTTCGGACACGTTCATACATTTCGTTTCATTACAGTATTTGCTGCGCTATGTTACGATCCGAATGTTTTATTATAATTTTTTTTGTCGCAGAGCTGTATAGATCAGCTCCTCATCCGATTGGAGACTCGCTGTCTCTCACTGCCCCTGAAGCATCTTGCTCTCGTGTTGCCTTGGCAACCGCATCCGGTGCTCGGTATTGCTCTGTGTCGGATGGAACCGTCCAAGAGATAACGAGAGAAACAACAAGCCAAGCCCGTTCTTAGAAACAGTAAATGCAGTGGCGTCATGATACATAACGCAATATATATATATATGGTCCTGCACGACCATCGTCCCCCAGCAGACGCACAAAACACAACACACAAGCCGAATAAATACACCAGACCTTTTCACCTCCATCCGAGACGATCACGGCTTCATTATTATATTCATCAATAATTAATTAATAATTTATTAATCAACCCAGTTTGCTTTTTTCATTTAGATTTAGTTTCTTTATTGTTTGTTCCTGATCACCAGGGATTCCTCCCGCTGTCCTCGACGGCCTCCGCGTCCTCATTTCAGGTCGACTAGATTGCAAGGACAAAGCCGGGCGTCTTTTTAGGTCACTGGTTGAATTAGGATGATAAGAGAACGTGCTCAAGATTCAGATCTTGTCCTTATTTAACCTCGGACAAACCCGATGGATAAGACGAGCGTGATGTCAATCATCTCCATGTGCTTTTGGAGATCGATGGTTGCCCCCCCCCCTCATTGTAGTGTAGAAAACCCACTCCCTTATAGACTCCTTATAGTCGGTAGCTTGAGGTGCAAATCGAACCCCTCAGTATCCGTGTTTGTGCCCCCCCCCACCCCCACCCCCAAAAAAATAAAAAAATAAAATCATTAAAAGCATTAGTTCACACTTGTTTCACGTCCCCGCTGGCACAGAAGGAGTATTTAGCTTCCACCCGGCAACAACACGGATTAAATCGGAGGTGCGAATTAGTCCAACTGGTCCCCGTGGAATACACACACATACATACACACACACACACACACACACACACTTCATTGTTTTGACCTTCATTTCTCCTTCACCCCACCACTACCCTACTTGTGTCATTCATCCAGCCTATAAAGCAGTGCTGGGGATGCTATATGTGTGTGTGTGTGTGTGTGTGTGTGTGTGTGTGTGTGTGTGTGCGCGCGCGCGCCCGTGTGTGTGTGTGTGTGTGTGTGTGCTAAAACTATCTGCATCATCTCTTCTCTCTAGAACATGGATAAGAACCTGTTACCATCGGTTACCATGATTGTGGGATGTGGCGTTTCTTCATTGACGCTTCTGCTCCTCATCATCATCTACGTCTCTGTTTGGAAGTAAAGAGACAATAACACACACACACACACACACACACACACACACACACATTATATTATTATTATTAAGGTAGCTGCTGATTGCTAATTTGCTCTAATGGTGGCGTGTTTTTCTCAGGTACATCCGATCTGAGCGCTCGGTCATCCTCATCAACTTCTGCCTGTCAATCATTTGCTCCAACGCTCTGATCCTGATTGGTCAGACCCAGGCTCGCAATAAGGTACCCCCCCCCCTCGAACCCCCCCCCGGGGAATTAATCCTCCACATGGAACCCACAAGCTTCTCCGAGGCTCCTGCTTACACGTCTCGTTCTCTTCTCTCAGGTCTTGTGCACCCTGGTGGCGGCTCTCCTTCATTTCTTCTTCCTGTCCTCGTTCTGCTGGGTTCTGACCGAGGCCTGGCAGTCCTACATGGCGGTGACCGGTCGTCTACGGAACCGCATCATCCGTAAGCGTTTCCTGTGCCTGGGCTGGGGACTTCCTGCTCTCGTCGTGGCCGTTTCCGTCGGTTTCACCAAGGCCAAAGGTTACGGCACGGTCAACTAGTGAGTATCATCTCGGCTCGGTGTCTCGTATTCGGTCTGTTGGTTCCCAAACTAAACGGGGGTTTGTTTCCTCCTGTAGTTGCTGGTTGTCTCTGGAGGGGGGGCTACTGTACTCGTTCGTCGGACCTGCAGCCGCCGTCGTGCTGGTAAGTTGAACGTGTGTGTGAGTGTGTGAGTGTGCTGGTGTATGTCGGCGGCGGCGAGGTAACGATTCACTACGAATCGATTCACTTGATTAATCAATTCACTATTAATGGCTCAATATCACTTCAAACAGCAGAGGGCGCTCATTCAGAATTATATTGAGTCACTGCATTACTCGGCTGAAGCATCAGCTAGCACCACCCCAAAATGCACTACATTACACAGCTGTAGCGTGAACTTCCACCCCCCCCACGGTGCACTACATTACACAGCTGTAGCGTGAACTCCCCCCCCCCCCACGGTGCACTACATTACTCAGCTGTAGCGTGAACTTC